>APFE030392064.1:399979-443582 GCA_000404065.3 Pinus taeda | reverse complement strand
TGACCCCTCTAAGTCATCAAATCTAACAGGCTCTAGCATTGGATCATTGAGATCCATGTTGGCCAATGCCAACTCAACAGTGGTGTCCAGACCCATATCATTAGGAACAGTGTTACTTGGGAGCGGGAACGAAAGCGAGGAGCAGGAGCGAAAACGGGAGCGGGAGTGACATATTTAGAAGCTCTTGGTTTGGTGCTCTTGATTAAATACGAGTTCCATACCCTAATACATGACAAAATTCAGTGGAAACATTGCAATCCCCCAATCCTAAAATCTTGAAAAACTGATAAGTCTGCTGGATTTTGAATGAAATCTAAAATTCTACTTTCTCCATATGAAATCCAATGAGGCCGGAACCACTCTCAAACATCCTGAGTCATTTCATGGTAATGTTAAAAATTCAAGTAAAAGGATGAAAATGAAGATTAAGGAGAATGTCACTTTTACTTTAAGAATTTAACATTACGATGAATAGCATATCAATACTAGGGCCTAGACTTGAAGCTGCCAAAATGCTCTACTCCTTGCTGCAACAACACAAATCACTTGCCAAATGAAAATATTAATGAGCAAACACGCCCTTTTCTTTCCCGCACTGAGCTTAGCGAGTCCTGGAAACCGGACACGTGTCCTAAAATCGCGACACGCCCTCGGACACGACGTGTTCTGTGATTTGGACAAGAATCCGGACTGAATCGTGTCGGATTCGCCGGATTCAGGATTCGCAAGGGGTTTAGGACGAATCCGGTGACTTAGATAGGATGTCGAGATGAGAGACAAGGGTTTTGGCTCCATCTTAGCCTTGTGGAAGTTTCAAAGATACACTTCAAAATAGGATAATAATAGCGAGCTTTTGAATTCTAGGAAATCAAATTGTGGGATCCTTCTCTTACTCAATAAAAAGATGACCACTCCCTTGGGCCAAAAAACTTCTATGTACAAATCTTCATAGCAAGGGTTTTGGCTCCATCTTAGCCTTGTGGAAGCCTCATGTTGTAGACATTGGAAGTTCCATATCTTTTATTTTTTGTGAGCAACAAATTTTTGCCTACAAGTATAACATTGTACATTCCTCATTATTGTTGAACCAATTGTTCCTTCCATAGAGATCCATGAGCCCCTTGACCCATCCCACAAAATGGATTTGGAAACTTTTGTCTCACCATAAAATGCATGCAAGTTCCATACCACCCGCAACTCATCACAAAGTAACCATTGGCAGAAAACATTTTATTGCATTTATGGCAACATATGTTGTCATTTAACCAAAAATGTGATACTTCCAAAAAAAAGAGCAAACATGACTTCTTTCATAAATTCTCTCAATTCTATCCTGAACAGAGGCCTGTAGTGTTTATTAGGATATTGTACCAATGAATAGGCCCTCACCATGTTTGTTGAAAGTTTGTACAAAACCTCTGGTGGGTTATATGTTTTTAACATTTATGTACAAATGGAGCATAACAAAAGTTGCAAATATGGTTGTTTAAGTATCTGGAATGAACTCACAGTGATGTCATTGTAATGCTTTAATTGAAAAACTTTATGCAAAATGTAGACCATTCGACAGAATTGCTTGAAAACCTTCTTAAATTCAAGCCTTTATAACGATTGAGTGTCCGAGAAGCTCTAAGCCATCCATTCTTACAGATGATTACTATAGAAGGTTTCGAAATGATCCACATAGTTGATTTCATGTAATGTTTGACTTGAAACTCTTACCACAACCCTTGAATTTCTACAATATTTGACATCCAGGGGCAAGGCACACTTGTTCTGCAACAGTAAATAGGTCTGGTCAATTCTTTTGTAACATAACCTTCATTATTTCAGCAAAAGTTTTCTAGACAAAGTGTAAGGCTTTAAATTTTAGAACCCTAATTTTGGCCTGTGAAATAGACACCCTCCTCCATCCTAAAAACTCACAAATCTAAGTTTATGCACTTCTGAATTCTTGGAGCGAATGGGAGCAAAACATACTCAGAGATCTGAATTTTATATGTTTGTAGTTCCATAGAGATGTGCGCCAAATACTTATAAAGAAAAGGGCAATCCCTTGCAGTCTTTTAAGAAATTAAGTACCAGAGATTCAAATCCCTTTGCTGGATAGGGTTTGTTGAAGCGAATGGGAGCAAAACATATTCAAAGATCTGAATTTTATATGTTTGTAGTTCCATAGAGATGTGCGCCAAATACTTCTAATGAAAAGGGCAATCCCTTGCAGTCTTCCAAGAAATTAAGTACCAGAGATTCAAAACCCTTTGCTGGATAGGGTTTGTTGAAGGCATAGAAGCAAAAGAGCTCGAATGAGTGTTGTGGGCTCAGACTATATAACTCACAAATCGATGATTCTTCAACTCTTAGCCTTCTGAGAACATCCCTATCTTTAGATGTAATCAATATTAAGCTCCCTGGATGAGTTTGGACAGGCAAAAATTTATTCACCAGGTCTGCATCATCTACATCATCTAAGACTATCAACGCGTTATAAGACATCAAAGGCTTTATGAGCTTCTCTTTACGTTTGTCAACATTATATATCGTCACTTCCGATCTAGTCAAGCCCTTGAGAAGTTTTGTCTGCAATGAAGTTACAGATCTTCTAGCTGCATTTTCTCTAACATCGTCTTTCCTACGTCGCCTTCCCCACGATCCCCGGGATCTGATGTTTCCCTTTCTGTTGTGGTTGCCACAATTATTCAAGGTATCGAAATCCACTGCTTAAATGTTGCAACAGCTCAACAATGTCCAGTATTTAATATATTCAATTCAATGAAATGGACAAGAAGAATACATCTAAACAAAGAACACATGCTACAGAATGTCATGGGTTTTAACAAGAATACATCTAAACAGAGAACACATGCTACAGAATGTCATGGGTTTTATGACATGATCAAATGTTAAAAAGAATGAATATGACATGATCAAATGTTAAAAAGAATGAATGAATAATAAATTGAGGACTACGGTAAGGGCACCATTGCGCATTTCATTGTATTCCTTACAGAAGGAGATGAAGAAATTGTAGCCTAAATAACGATACAGAGATCTCAAACGCGACATCGGGGCGAGATGCAGGAAGTTGCCAGGCCTCCTTCCTGCCAACGAGATTGACTATCACTGCCACTGACTATTGCCAATATTTATACAACTGGCAATGAGTGGCAAAGAATCTTGGCATCTAGTGTTTCGCCTCTTGTATCGACTGTTGGCATCCTGCGTGAGAGGTAGCCATCAATCCTTCTCCAGAGGAAGCCCCCTCACCCTCGTTTTCAGGCTTACAAGTGCTATTGTTGGACATTGGATGATAATACATGCGTGATGTCTGAGGGCAGTGAGATTGAAACCCGGTAACAATCTTTATAACCACAGCCACCATTTCCATGTATTTCGCCATCTGGGACAATAAATTGAGTGTTCTGATCGTATAACAAACAAGATTTCCATGTAATTCTAGCAGTTATAAATGCATTATTCTAATTACGGAAGACCATTTCCTTTAATTTGCTCGTTCAATATATTAAGAAAGAATTGGAGTTCCAAAACCAGGAAAGAAAAAGAAAAAAAAAAATCATGAAGTATTCCTCTATGAAATCCATATCCTGCCCTTGCTTGTCTCTTATGGTCATCGCCGTGGGAGGAGTTCAAGCTCCCACTCACATGCCTTCACACAATCTACTACAATTTTCAAAGTTCTTGTAGATTTTACTGCAAGAAAAGCAAACCATCAAGGAATGGATTGACTTCCATATTTGTTAAATGACTGGAGACTTCAGCTCATCTAAGTTAAATTGGGGTTCATATCAACAAAGCAATAATGTTTGAAGGAAATACCCTGCTACGAAAGTTTAACAAGACCTCGTTAGGTCTAAAAGCTTTGGAATTATAGATTTAACTCCAATGGGAGCCACTAATCAAAAGATAAGTGATTTGACTGCAGAAGGGGTTTTATTCTTTCATTTTGAGGCTCAAAGAAGATAGAGAAATATTTCAGGGGAAGCATGTGGCTTCTTTGATCTAATGGGTTGTACCTAAATCACTAATTGCTAGCAGGGAATATTAGGAGTGCTATCCTAATTTACTGTGGTAGGCCTCCCCTTATTAATCATGCTTATTCTGTTTTCAAGTTTCTGTGAAGGGTTTTTGAAAAACAAAGTTGAAAGAAATTGTATTTTATACTTCCATTATTTAATTTTCAGTTATTCTGTGATTGATGATATAGTTTGAATTTAATTTGACTAAATTCAAACAATTTATTATTTCATTGAGATCATAAACTAGTCACCTAGACTTCAGAATTTTGACACCGACAACTATTGAATTTCCCACTTCCTACCCAGCAAACTTCAAGAGACCAAATCCCAGCTTCTAGACGCCTCTACAGAGCTGACGCACCGGATCCATCAAACAAAACATGATTTTCTAACCCAATAAGCTGAAGTCTATGTTTAGATTTCCCAGAAGTACCTCAATAGGGGAGCGAAGGCTTTATTTCTAACCCAATAGGGGGGCGAAGGCTTTATTTCGAACACTTCAGACGCTACTTCAAAAGGCACTCCTCTGGAGGAAAACCTCTTGGAGGTTCCTCTAAATGAAAAGATAGCTCGGCAAGCCAAGAAGTTGCTCAACATATTTAATAAGAGATGACAAACAGTTTTGAAAATCATGCCAAGCCAGTTTTGAAAAATTACAAACCACATGGATCTCTGTCTCAGTCAGTCAGTTCCAATGTGTCTATTTAATATTTATCTAGCTAAGCGTCCGCCTTAGTGTTTTCCAATTATTGTTTAGGTCGAACATGCAAACTGTTGTTTTCACAAGCTGAAATCCTGGATGGATGACATGAGTGAGGTAATATAGTATAGTTTTGCATGTAAACCACACTGCACGGTATTTACTATTAGCTTTGGCAATATGATATGAATTGTTCTTGTTTTAGAAAGAGAATGAATTAGTGTTCTCAAACCACTATAGATGTTAGATCTAGATTTGCTAGAATAATTTTGGCTGTACCTTTCGTATATTTCTCCAAACCTGATTGATTCAAACTATGGTTATGTTCAAATTTAATATGAAAACTTTCATAGAATCAAGCTCCAATAAGCTATAGACAACGAGAATGCCCAGGTAGTTCTATGTATAGCTCATTCATCATGGGACTAGAATGCCCAAATTTTGTTTTGCATGCTTTTATTCTAGTTCTCCGCATAGGTTTTTATTCATGGAATTAAGCCTTGGCAGTAACAGCCAGCACAATTTTGATAGAGATAACGATGTTTTCTTCTTTCCGTTCTAGTTCCGTTCCTGAATGAAACAAATTTATTTACATCTCCTGAGTTTGTGTAGGAGTGACGCTGAGGTGCAGTATAGCTGATGGACTTGCGCAACAATGTAATGAGGGAAACTATATTCCAAAAGATTGAAAAATAGAAAGGATTGAAGCATGAACAATTAAAGATGATGGAAAATTCATCAACAAAGTCATCACTGAAGACGAAGATATAATTACAGTTTCTTGGGAGTCAATATATAAACTGGCAACTAATCTTCCATATGTTCAATTTTAATTTTCATTATTAATCTTCGGGGCTCAACTTGGCATTTGGCATGTGAAAAAATAGCTTCTTTCCAAAGGAAAAAATAGATTCTGACCAAAAGAGATTCTGGAAATCCGCACAATCTCATTAGTTGCTAAAAGAGATTGAGGACCTATGATTAAGAAACTATTTTCAGTTAGGTTCTGGTGCTGGGTAGATTGGTGGGAATTTACTACTACTGGGCCAAATGCATTTTACATAGCAATGTGCAAGAATTGGTGTTGGGTAGATTGGTGGGAATTTATTACCACTGGGCCAAATGCAATTTTACATTCAAACTAAATGTTGTGCTGAAAATTTTAAATTCAATTTAAATATTTAACTTCTTTACCTGTGGCATGCAAAGCCATGAAACTATCAATATTGGGGTGGAATAAAAATATCAACATATAAATTTTATACAATTATAAAGCTGCTTACCTATGGGTTTTCTCCTTGTTAGGGGAATCCTATAAACCAACTCTCCCATATGGGCCCAATAGAAAAAATAAAAGTTCAAGATTTAAATACTGAGGTTCTAGTTATTACGTACATATGCAAAATGATTTGTTTAATTTCAAAGGTATTTTTTATTGTTCCATTAGAATGCTCAAAATGCTATAAGGAAAACAAGATTGGGCAAAGTGTGTCTAATGTGTTGCTGAATAATTTTATACATTTTTTACTAATGGGTTTGAGTAATACAAGACTGGGCAAAGTGTGTCTAATTTGTCGCTCAATAATTGCATATATTTCTTATTTAAGTAATTTTTAGAAACTAAAATTTATTTTAAAAATTGTTCATAAATTCTCAGATTTTTGCAGATTTTTCAGGTATCTCTATATATGTAAGAGGCTCTCAAGTTCCAAGCGCATATTCTGCAGCTTTGTCTCTCATCAAACCACACCTCACATAGAGGATCACAACATTATTCATTCGATCGATACCAATACGTATCCAGACTCCAGATCAATGAGGATCTGTGGGACCTCACCCTGCCACACAATATCTCAGCGACAAATCTATCTCAGGTCCGTTCCTGGGAGATGGACTACATCCTCCAGCATTCAGCAACATGCGAACCCCCCAGGAAATGATTTAGTACACTGGCCATCAGCTCTTCATCGGGCCAACAGACTTTGTTGAGTTTTTTCCATCAACTCTTCATCGGGCCAACAGAGTTTGTTGAGTTTCTTCAATGTTATTCATTCAACCTCAGATGTTAGGGGAGATGAGTCTGATCCTCAGACCTATTAGCTCATGGATCTTCTCCGCTAGGGCCAGATGTTGATTTACTTCATGCATTGTTCTTTTATAGGAGATCGTTTGGTTCTCCTGCTTTGTATATACATCATTGTACTCAATAGTCTCTTTGACCTACTTTTTGTGGTCATTGGCTGGACATAAATATAATTATCTTATCTTGAGAGGTTTTCTCCAAATCATATAGTAAAGATATTATACATTGACTAAGTTAAATTACATAAAAATAAATAAATAAATGAAGTTTTTATATGGGGCAAAACAAAATTAAAAATAAAAATAAAAATAACCATAAATTAATAAAATAATAATAAGAATAAAAATGGCTCATGTTATTGAGCCATGGTAAGTACTGATGTCGAGTATATCCTATTTAAAGGGTAAGAGATGTGGAAACTATTTAAAGGGGAATTAAACCATCCTAGATTTAGATCCATAACTCTAGATCTACAAAGCTACTTGACTCATGGTAGGTATTGGTGTGGAATATAGCTTAGTTAGTAGAGAATTAAACGAGCCTAAATCTAGATCCATCTTAATTCTAGATCTACCAAGCTATTTGAGCCTAAATCTGGATCCATCTTAATTCCAGATCTACCAAGCTATTTGATGCATGGTAGGTATTGATGTGGAATATAGTCTATTTAAAAGGGAATTAAACCAACCTAGATCTTTCTTAACTCCAAAACTATTAAGTTTGGTCTACCAACCGCCAAAGGGATCAAATCTCTTGAGATGCAAATCTCTTTTAGAGTGAAAAGAGATCTCTTAAGATGCAGACTTCTTTTAAAGTGAAAAGAGATTTGATTCCTTTCAAAACTTCTTAGATCCAGAATTAAGATAAATCTAAACCAGTTAAATTATAAACTCCTATTTATAACTTATTTATAACTTTTTATATTCATGATTTTTTATAATGCTATTAACCTACCATGAAAATCTAAAATCTATATCGGAATGTAGAAAAACCATCGTGAAAATCTGAAATCTACATCGGAATGTAGGAAAAATATCATAACACTAACACACTGCGTAAACATCAAATTTCAGCATTCGTGAAAATAATTAATATGATATATAAGCCCAATGACGCCCCTCTGACCAATTAACCCTAAGGGAGGGCGGTGGGCGCTTTCTGTTAAAGAAAAATAACAAAAAAAAAATTGAATACTGGGTTAAATGCATTTTGAATGGCTCTGTGCGAGAATGCATTAAACGATATGCTGCAGGACCCCCACTCCAACCTTAAAACCCATGGGAGGGTTTAAAGGCGCAAACTAAAAATTGGAAATGCCTCCGATCCAAAATAAAACTGAGATCATACCTGGAGAGTTTCTCGAACTAGGGGCAGAGAACAAAGATCGGCAGACTCCCATGGGTTAAGCATTCTTAAACATTTTTCGAAGGATTCAAGCATCTGGAATACTTTGGCAACATACCTAATATACCGAGTCCTTTGCGGAACAGAAAGCTTTTGAGCCCTTTTCCATATTTTTTTTTAATGTCGCTACATACTGCCGTCGAAGAAATTGATGTGGGCAAACTAGTACGAATGTGGATAGGGGAAGGGCTGGCAAAGAGCAAACATACAACCCATATGAGTATAGCCATCAAAATACAGTTGCTTGTTCTCCAACAACCAACGATCTACACTGAGATGTCTCTTATCAAATCAATATTAAATGGGTTTTGTATTGTTTACTAATCAACCCTTCTGTATCCACATCTGTACACTCTGAACACATAAATTTCTTCATACTGCAAGAAAATAGCTCCGAAGACCTGCAAAACTTGTCATCGTTCCATAGATTGGCGATCAGAACAGTAACATAGGGCTCTGGGAGTAAGGAGAGAGTAGGGATCCACTGGGTCACCAACAACGCAATCCTAAATCGACCTATTCTTGCATTCGCATGGGATGGACACATTTTTAAAGCCCTAGGATTTCGCGTGGAGAAAAAGCTAACGGAAATTCCGCGTGGAAAAAACCGGTAACTCTACATGTAAGTTCCTCCACTTTTCGTTGAAGTAGATTGAAAAATAAATACTTTACAAGTTCCACGTTAAGGTCATTGTTTAGATGCATATAAGGTAGCATAATAATTTTGCCATAATCCAGTTTTATGTATGGAAATTTAAAAAATTTCATATATACTTAAACTTAATTTAATTAGATTTTGGTTAACGTATAGTTTTAGTTATTTAATGATTAAATATCAAATGTAATTGTAATTTTTTTAATTTTTGTTTTTTAAATAAATTCGGTTGCTGATCATATTCAAAAAAAGTTTGAGAGGCTAAGCTTTTGAGTTACATGAGGAGAGCTTGAACGCTGAGCTTGCAACTCGATTACATTACAACATTCTGCTAAATTACTGTCATTTCTGACTTGGAGGAAACTAGCACAAAATTAGATTCTGACAAACTAGAATAAGAGTAGGCAAACTTTACAAAACATCCTAGTCTATATTGATGTGGCTAATCTGACGAGCGGTAGATTCATCCAGCTTGCTATTCGCTTCAACGATATCGACACTGGAAGAGCTGGTGCTTGGAGCATTGAGCTTCTCCATCATGTGTTTTAGAATATTTATAGATTCTTGAATATGAGCGTAAGTATTAGATAAGGAATTGAATTGATCCTGCAGGAAGGAGACACGATGAAGAAGAAGATTTAAGTCAGCTTCATATTTTGCATTGATTAATCGAGTGGAAGAATCGATTTTTTCATCCAAGACACGCTGGTGCACTTTGATTTGTTCAAGCTCTTCCTGGAGATCCTAGCAGTGCAGGCAGTGTTCACTACGAGCCATCTGAAAATCCTTAGCTCTGTCCCGATGACACGCTGGATTACTACACCAAAAAAGAGTTGATGCAACCGTTACAAAAGCATCAGGACAGAAGATCTGCAAAGCAAAGTAAAGGGAAGGATAAGTGCTCAGGGAACAGAGAAAGGATCGATGAATACTTCCAAAATAAGGAGAACCAGCTGGAGAAGCAGGTAAATGGGAGGAATGGTTACAGGACGACAGAGAATAGAACTTTATTGAAACGGCCCTCAACTGCACTAGCTCGAGGGGGAGCACTGGAAAAAAATGGGAGTTGAGGAATGGCGGGGGAGGGAACGAAGGCCAACAAAACTCAGGGAGAGCAGCAGCAACTAGAGGAATGAGGAAGGAGCTACAGAGAGTAGACAGTAAAACAGGGCTTCCAGGAGAACTACTCTGGATGAAAGGAGAACAAAGGGAACTGGCACGAGATGCAGGTGCTGAGAAGCAGCTATGATTGGAGACAAGCGCGGAAGCAGCGGAACAATCGTTGATAGAAGAGAAGACCTGGAGACGGAGAAAAGGCACCTAGGTATTTATGGCGAGCGGGCTACAAGAGAGGGAGGATGGAGTCACGCAGTAAGAGATGGAGGATTCACGGATTTCACATGGGCGACCAAAAATCGAAGTGGCCGTGAAGTCCGTGGGATGAGAAGGTAAGATTTTTTGGCGGCAGAGAAATAGCCACATCGAGATTGCCTTGGATTTTGTCAAGGTACGCCCTGAAATTTCTGCAAGTCTTAAGATTTGTAGGATTGTAACAAATCATGAGGAAAATCATGGGAGGAGTTGAAAAAGATCCTCATTGTTACAGAGGATATTTCCTTTGGGTCGGATACATGCTTGACTAGCGAGTTTTTCTGCTTCTCAATTTATGATGCGAAGAATATGGAAAATTTTAAGCTCCCAAGTTTGACTGATCATCGTTTGACATCTGTTAATGGTTTGTTGTATGAAGATGTTGGAGGCTTTTCGCTTGTTGTTCATTGACTTATAACGATAGCAGAATCTCCAAATATCAAAGCTTCCCTGATTCCATGGATTTGAAGTTGGAGTAGGCCTTGAAAGAGCACTAGAGCCTCTGCTCTGTTATTTGAAAGGTTTCTCAATCCCCACTCGAAGGTGACTAAGGGGTCTCCATTGGGTTTATAGATTACTCTCCCTGCCCCCGCCACTCCTAGATTTGACTTGGAGGCACCATCAAAGAAAAGGGAATGGGAGTTGTTGTTGCGAAGCCATTCATTGAATTCATCCTGCTTAAATCGTATTTTCCAATTATGGTTGAGAGTGCTAGTTGAGTTGCTGTAGATGTTTGTTGTTGGAAGGATACTACTCTTGTCTATCAGACTCCTGATGAAGTCTCTTTCTTCTACACAGAGACTAGCCATATCGATTTTCTTTGTGCTTTTGGCTGCAATAGTTTCTATTGCAAGGCTTTTAGCCTTGCTATAAAGTTGTCTGGTTAAGGTCTCCTAATCTCTAAAAACCTTGTAGTTCCTAGCAATCCAGATTTGCCATAAGATAGCATATGGGAGGGCATCCCACAACCTCTTGGCAATATTGTTTTTTCTTGGGCTGCCAGGGGTAGCTTTTCTTCCAGTTGTTTAAGACTTCACCAATGGAGAGTTGTGTATTCCAGGTGAGAGGGTCATTCGAGGCAATGCTATTCCAGCAAGAGATTGCAAAGGGGCACGAAATGAATAGGTGTTGGATTGATTCTTCTGCCTCTTGACAATTTGGGCATCGAGAAGGTCAATATACCTCTCTTTTGCAAATTTTCTGAGGTGAGGGTTTTCCCTTTTAAGAGGGTCCACATAAAGAATTTCACTTTAGGGATGGCTTCAAATTTCCATACTGTTTTCCAATACATCCATGGAGGAGCCGGATAGTCCCTGTTACACAAATAATGATAACCTGCTTGTATTGAGTAATTGGAGCCAGTGGGATCCCATCGGAGTCCATCAATGCCATTTTTAATTATAGGAGCAATGTTGTGAAGATGAATCTGAAAATTGTCGAGGTTCTCTTTGAGGTTTTCAAGGATGGGAGGGAAGCTCCACCTCTTCCAAGCCTGAGTATTTATATCCCATTGAAAAATTTGGTCTAAGCTGCATATTCCTTTGCTTTGAAGAAAGAGGAGAATTGGATCCATACCTGGACGACTGCTAATTGGTTGGTTCCCCATAATCTTATCAGCTTCAATGTTGATTTTGCTGCCACCTTTGGAAACATTAGAGACATTTTGTGCCATAAAGGAGATGGATTTTTTGCAAAGTTTCCAAATTTTTGTGCTGCTTCTGGCGGGTATTTCACTTATTAGCAGTTGCTGCCTTGGGCGGCTGAGATATTTGGCCTCAAGAACTTTTTTCCACCAAGCTTGTTGATCCTCGATTAATCTCCAAACTATCTTGCCACCAAAGGCTAAGTTTGTGAGCATTGGAGATCTGCTTCCAAGTCCTCCTTTTTCCTGACTTTGGATGACTTGTTTCCAATTTACCAAGTTATATTTTTTCCTTTCGTTTTTCCCTCCCTGCCATAGGAAATACCTTAGTATACTTTCCATTTTGTGGTGAAATGAGGCTGGAGCCTTAACTAGGGAGAACTTATATAGAGGAAGAGAAGAAAGGCTTGATTTAAAGAGCACCAATCGGCCAGCTAGGTTGAACCAAGTGGATCCCCACTTCTATACTTTTCTTTTCAATTTATCTAGAGTTGTTTCCCATATTTCAGCTCTTGCATGTCCTATACTCACTAGCATTCCCAAATAGTTGAAGTGGTCCCAATTTAACTTGCAAGGCACCCCAAAGATGTTGGCTATGTTTTGAAGTGTTTGAGCTGAGGCATTCCAGCCATATATGCAACTTTTGAGATGATTTATCATTCCCCCAAAATATCTGATGAATTTGTCTAATAAAGCTTTGAATCTTCGACCTATGATTGCAAATGCCCCTCCTATCAGCAAGGTATCATCAGCAAATTGGGAGTGATTGATGTTTCTAACTCCATCTTCAAATTTGATGCCAGTAATGAGACATGTCTGCCTCTTATGGTCAAGGGTGCAACTAAAGGACTCAACCATTAAGATAAATAAATAGGGGAAGAGAGGACAGCCTTACCTCAATCCTCTTGAGAATTGGAAAGCAGGGCCAGGCCTACCATTGACAAGGGGGGCTATCCAAGGTCTAGAGATACAAGCTCTTATGAGGTCGAAAAATGAAGAAGCGAAGCCCATTTTTTGAAGAGCAGCAAATAGAAAGGACTGCCTGACCCTGTCAAAAGCATTTGCCAAGTCTAATTTCAAGATGAAACCCTTTTCATTCCTAGAGTGACTTGAGTGAATAGCTTCCTGAACTAGGAGGATGGAATCTGAGATTTGCCTATTTGCTATGAAGCCAACTTGATTTTCAGAGATTAGCATTGGCAAGAGAGGCTTGAGAAGGGAAGCAAGGATTTTTGTGAAGATTTTATAGGAAGAATTGCATAGGGATATGCAGCGGAAACGAGAAAAATTATAGGGACGTTCTCCTTGGGAATGAGGGCTAGATGGCTTGAATTTGTGTAGCCTCCCAATTTTTTTCCTATGAATCCATTTAAAATATTTGATGAGATCATTTTTTATAGTTTCCCAGTGCTCCCTATAGAAGCAAATAGGGAAGCCATCCGGTCCTGGTGCTTTGTCAGGCTGGAGGCCCCAGATGGCTCCCTTAATTTCCTCTTCCTTTATCTCTTTGGCCAGTCTTTCATTTGTTTCTACTATGATCTTGTTTGGCAAATGCTATAGGAGATCAACATAGTTTTCTTCTTCCCCTTTTTCGGTTAGGAGCTCTTTGAAGTGTTCTGAAGAAGCATTTTTGATAGCAGCTTGCTCGTTATGCTGAATGCCTGTGTTGTCTGTGATAGTTGTTATGCTATTTCTAATTTGTCGAACTGTGGCTTGCTTGTGGAAGAAAGTCGTATCCCTGTCTCCGCTCTTCAACCAAATCTGCCTTGATTTTATTCGCCATTTTTCTTCCTCTTCTCCTCTGATACTATATAACTGACTGTAGAGATTTTCTTCCTGATTTTTTTCGGCCTGATAGTACTCTTGTTTTTCCATTATGTGATGGAGTTCTTCTATTTTAGCTTTCACTTCTCTTTTCTTTGCTTCCAGCTCTTTATAGTGAGATTTTGGCCAATCCTTGAGTGCATTCTTTACATCCTTGAGTTTGCTTTCCCATATGAAACTTGAAGAGCCTTCAACGTGCTGTCGCCATGTTTGTTGCATCAAATCTTTGGCTGCCGTAATGTCATTCCATAAAGGGTTGTATTTAAAGGGGAGAGGGCCCAGGGGGCAGTGAGATTCAAGGGTTAAGGCAATGGGGTAATGGTATGAAGCTGCAAAGGGAAGAATGGAAGCGTAAACCGCTCTAAAGGTGGAAAGAAGGGACACATTTACCAGGATTTGATCAAGCCTTCCCATAATATTCACCATGTTGCATTACATTCTCCAGCTGGTTTCTAAAAAGATTTGGGGTGAAGCTGCCTCCGCGTTTTTCAATAGCATGCAAGATGAAATTTAAGTCTCCACCTAAAATTATGTTGCTGTTATCTTCTTCCGCTATGTTGTTGCTGAGGGAATCCCAGCAAGCTTCCTTATCCCTATAGTGATTCAGAGCATAAACATTGTAGATGATAAGCTGTTGACTGCTCATGTTGTTCTTCAAGACAATATCGATCGAGTGTTGTTCTACTATTTCTGCTGTATTGTTCCATTTATCTTGATGCCAAAGCGTAGCAATTCCTCCTGAGGCTCCTCTGGAATCACACACACATCCTTTGTATTGCTTATGATGTTCAATAATTTTGTTCATTTCTAACTGTCCCTGCTTTATTTCTTGAAGTAAAACAATATCTAGTCTCTCTTGATTAATTAGATCTTTTAAGGCATTTGATTTGGAGGGGTGCCCTAATCCCCTGCTATTCCATGAGAGTATTTTCATCATTTCAGGTGAGGGATGCGAGGAGTTGCTCTCCCTCCCTGGTCCTTGTTTGTTAATTCCTTGTCTATTTGTCCTAAGATATAGGATTCTATGGGGTTCTGGAGACCCAATGCTATGTCTTTTTGCGCATTTTCATCTCTATGCTGTTTGGCATATTTTCTTCCGGGCTTCTTTTGGTTGTCAAGGGTGGAACCATGCTCCTTAAAATTGCTTCTAGTGATTCTGAGAGGGGGGGGATCAGTCGGGAGGGATGAGGAGATGATTAGGGGGAGGGGGGAAACTAAAGGGTTAGATTGTATCACGGGTGTAGGGGTATCTTAGGAGGAGAGAGGATGTGAAAGGGATTGGAGGAAAGAGAGGAGGAATGGGGATCAGGCTGACGATCAGAGAAGAAGGGAGGATGGGATGAAGAGGGGGGAGGAGATGAGGGTGGAGGATTGGGAGGAGGTCGAGAGGATGGGCCAACTTCATGAGATGGCTTAGGGTTAGGGGCTGCCTTTTTTTTTTACTATTTCCCATTGCTCTTCTTGTGGAGAGTTTTCAACATTAAGAAGTTTAATGCAACGATTGGAAAAGTGGTCGTATTCGTGACATACCTTGCACTTGAAGGGGATCTGCTCATCGTCAAGTTGTTGAATGTGAGTCCAATCGTCAACCTTGAGCTTGATGGCTTCTGGCAGGCCTTTGTCCAAATCAACTTCTACACAGATGCGAGCACAGTTTTGCATATTGTCTTTAGATTCACTCTGATCAATGTATTTCCCTACAGCATTCCCAATAGCACACACCGATTCATCTCCCCAACAGTGCAAGGGGAGGTGAGGAAGCTGAACCCAAACATGAACAACATTAGGAATGTCCAGCTCTGGATCAAAGTCCGGTGTCCATTTATTGAGATATAATCCTCTGGAGTCCATGAAGTAAGGCCCATTGCGTAAGATTAAGTCCTTGTCTTCCTTTGTTTCAAAATGAAATGTAAAGTATCCTTTCCCACAAAATCTGATAGAGATTTTCCTCTGAGTTTTGTCTAACCAATTCCTTTCCACCCACCTCTGAACTGTTTTAGGAGAGGGCCAAAGTCCTGTAAATTGTCCAATAAGTCCTATTTTTGCCAAGGTAAGGGCAACCATATGGGACAAGGTTGGAGGTAGAGATACTTCCTGCAACCCATCAAGTTTTTTCACAAACTTCGAAACTGAGGGGCGAGTTCACTGTGGAGGCAAAGATTTGACCAAGTCGGAGAATGCTTGCTGAAGAACTGCCTCCTCCGGAGGGGTCGTGCCAAGAGGCCAAGGCCGAATCAAATCACAGGCAGCAGGCGGCAGCGGGAGCAGAAGTGCACGCGATCTCCTTGTTCTGTTAGAAGGGATAATTCTTCATTCTTTAACTGTAATTTTTATTGGGTTGTAATGTTATGTAAAAATTATGATTATGGTTAAATAAAAAGAAAATCAGCTTGATCTATTTTAACTTTGGATCTGTAAGTGTTGAGAAGGATAAAATCTCTTAGAGTGCAAACATTTTTATTTTTTTAGCCCAAAATTTGAGAAAAGGTTTGCACTTCAAGATATTTTATCACTCTCGATGCTTGATAAATCCAAAGTTAAAATGGATCTAGACTAGTTAGATTAAAGGCAATTTAATTGTAAAGAAATTAAGATTGAATATATATTAATAAGTGAGTGTATATTTTCACATTTGTTGAGACAGTCGTTCTAAGAAGAATTGCTAGTAGATGGTTGGGGTGGATTTTGCACTAATGGTGAGCAAAGGATTTGAACCCTCGTTGTTCACCTGCATTTGGTAGTTAACCTTGAGCTTCAAACTTCCATACTTCATGTAATGGGGCTAGATCTTGATGGTTTGCGGGTCGAATCCCGCACTGGAAGCATGGGATAATAGAAAGGGGTTGCAAATGAAGTCTTGTCTTTAGAGTGCCAACGTTCTTGTTTGGCATGCAACCCTCACCATTCCACACGATTTCTCTTGTAATTGCAATTTTTATCTCACTGATGACTAACTAAATGTTTTCAGGTAAGAAACTGGAAAAAAACATTCCTTCGCTCTCCCTCACAGTTTCTATGATGGAGCCTTTGTCGAAATTTATGATTTGACGCAGGCAAGTGGTGCTAAGAAGGATTTAGGACTGTAATCTGGGTAAAATATAAAATGTTTTACCCTCGTCTCTACACATGAAAAGTTTCCGAGGGTCTGGAGTTTTTCTCAAGCAATCTGCCTCTGAAACTTTCACAACAGAAATCAGAATGGAGCACATCGGGAATAAATACCCCCTAACACTCCTACTTCGAGATCAGAAAATATGTTTTGCCCCTATGGCAAGCTTTCAGGTTTTAATTAAATCACTACAAGGAAATTTGATCTCGATCTAGGTGGGGTTTTCTAATACAATGGCGTCTCTAAAATAGATCTTGGAGAACCACCTTAGAATCCCTTTAGTTGTGCAACGTTTGTTCTATGGAGATAAACAGATGCAAAATTTACCACTTTTCTCTGATTATGGGATCTCTAAAAATTCAAATATATTTATGCTTTCAAGAGTACATGGAAGTACTATGGGGTCTAGAAAGTCGACTTCGTTTGTCTCATACAAGGGTGTCGCTCGAGGAAAATCTAATTCAATTGAACAACCTTCATCCCTTCCAAGCCCCTATATTGTTGAAAAGTCAAATCAAATGCCAACACTAGATATCAATATTGAAGAGGTAAATTTTATCTTCTCTAAAATCCAATCCTTAGCTATTATCTGTATATTTAATGGTTTCTGACCAAATCAAAAGATCTACACCACTGGGTTTTTTCAACCTAGACCAAAAATTATGACATATATCTTTGCTCCAAAGGATTCTTTGTGGTACAATTTTTGTGTCATGAAAATGTAGAGAAAGTACTTAGGGATGAGTCATGGTTTTGGGTAGTGTTAGAGTTCTTCATCTCCCCTTGGTTTCCAGAATTTGATTATTCAACGATGGTAGTAACCAAAATGCTTAGTTGGGTCAAGCTGTCAAATCTTCCTATACCTTTTTAGCACCAAAAGGTTTTAATGGACATTGAAAATTCCTTGGGCTTCTTCAAAAAAATGGATACAGAAAGAATGATTAATGGTTTACTTACCTTTGCTTATATCTATGTAGAGATAGATCTAAGCAAAGGACTCCCTTATCATATTTTATTTAAGTATGGATCCCATCCATGGACCCAAAACTTGAATTATGAAAAAACAACATCCAAATGTTGTATTTGTTTCCAAACACGACATTTACAAGATCTTTTTTCATAGATCAAACAACCTCAAAAAAGTAAAAAGGCACAAGATTGTAAGGCAAAGGGTTGGCAACCCTTCAATCCTACCTCTACGACAGTAGAAAATGTGGAACCAAGGATAGGCCACCCAAACAGGAGGACAAGAGTATTCAAAATCTCAATGATCCAGAACATTCCATGCAAAATGTTACAAAACTATAATCGATTCCTTAATCAACACTTACTAAATCCATGATCCACAAGGATGATATTTTGGCAAGCTCAAAGAGAGTCCATTCATCAAAAACCTCTGATTCGGATAAAGAATACCCCCTTGGGGGAGGGTTGTTCTTTTGTTTCATTTACAGGGCATTGGTAGAAGGTTTTGTTACAAGTATTTTTGCCACATCTGCCCAAAAGGCCTGAAAATCGAATCAATCAACATCCTTGAACACTTTTCCATTATCCCTTTGCAAATCCCTAAGCATCACCTCTCTAAAAAAATATGAGTTTTTGGATCAATTAGCTCAAAAACCATGTTTTTGGCCCCAACACACCCTAACCTTTTGTCCACCTGCATTGGATGCATGTTGCATAACTGAACACCTGCGCTGATCCCTTCTACAAGTGCGTTGATTTTAGGAATTCAAGAAAAATAAAAAATATCTCTGAAGCTTCCTCTTCCATAAGCTTCCAAGGTAGTTTTAACTATTTACCACAAATAGGGAGCTTGAATTCCTATCTAATCCTATCTTGGATACCTTATCTCTTATCCCTTGAGCTTATCCTCCCTCTTAAGTTGATGTAATAGCCCCAGGTTAAAAGTTCATGTAATAAAGTTAATAAAGACAAAATATGACCAAGGTCATGGGACACGTATTCCAAACTAAATGTTAGGCAAAACATCCTAGTGAGTGTTCATTTGGTTTATTATGGCTAACGGAAAATGGCAAAGGAAATAACAAAGACTTTGAAAAGGCAAAAATGCATCAATTGACATTTTATTTATTAAAATAAAGGAAATTAAGAGAAAATGAAAGTGAAAGATCACATATTGCATGTGAGGAGGAAATTGAAGGAAAATAATGGAAATTGAAGAAAATAAAGGCCTCATTAATAAAAAGACTTTTGAGGATCAGTCCATAGCTTTTGTTGGTTTAGCTTTTGTCAATTCAATTTTGGAGATCTCTCTCTATTCTCTTTATTCTCTCTACTCTCTCATACTCTTGCACACTTAGAGCATTCTTGGAGCACTCTAGCATTGGAGAAAGGAAGGCAAAGAAAGGACAAGGAGGCAAAGGGAAGCAAAGATCAAACAAGGAAGAGTTGAATCAAGCGGCTCCAATGGGATTACTTGCAAGTATCGAGTTGCATGTATGATTTCCTTGCTAGTTTTGGCATGCATGGTACATGCATGTGTATATTTGGTTCTCTTGTTGTCATTGGCAAGGGTTTTACCAGGTGTGACAGCGGTTTCAGCATTGCCTTGTCATTTCTGGATAGCCATGGTGTGATAAGGTACTTTTATTTAGTTGAGCTGGATTGTCGGATGGTTTTGGAACCGAGTGAAGTGGTCTCAGGGAAATTCTCAAGGTCTAGGAATCCCTTAATCGGTAATGGCAGAATACATAGAGAAGCTTGGGGGTGGAGATGGGAAAATTCCTCAAGGTATTGTTGAAGAAATCTGGAGGCATCCGAGCTTGTTTAGGGCCTAGTGATACCTTGACCAGTTTTGGCAGGATTGCAGTAAAACTTGGTAGTGTTTGTTTCTTTGTTTGGGCTTAGGAATCCTTTGACCGGTAATGGAGGGATACATGATAAAGTCGGTTGTATAGATGAGAGTTTCAGGGTTAGAAATCATTTGACTGGTAATGGCGAAATACGCAATAAAAACTGAGGAAGCCCTAGTTGGTTTTGTTGTAAGTCTCACATTCATGCTTGGAATATGTCACGAGAATGATTGATTGAAAAAAAGAGTTGGTTCAACCCAATCTATGTGTTAGAATATTCCGACACATAGGAAATAATTAAGTACAACTTGGTCTAGTGTATAATTAGGTAAAATGTGTTTCTTTAGTATGTACTTTTTGTAACTTACAATCTGACAGTCACGATATGTTCTAGACATGAAGTGATGTGACAGTTCATTCTCTCCTCCATATTACCGACACTTGATCCGTGGCTTAACACCCGATTGGTCCATGATCTCTATTTAAAGAGCATGGAGGGTCATTTGTTAGGTGATCGTTCATGAGAGAAGCTTATGTAAATTTTCTTTCTTTTACATTAATAAATTGCCTGAAGTGGTCGCGTTGGCTCAGGTTGTGCACTGTTTCCCTCTTTGAGGGTTTTAACCACGTCAAGAATAATGGTGTATTGATCTGTGATCTGCTTGTGAGTGGTGTCCTTTGGTGTTCTATCTAAGGAAATTACCCTGTAAATTCCTACATGGTATCAGAGTTATTCGAAAGACGCATCCGTTGGTGATCCAAATCCGATACAAGTGTATCCGACTGTTGTTTCCTAAATCTACCATTTCTGGCCGCTTTCAAGATGAGAGGACTGCTCTATTGTGTTAAGAACATTTGTTCCAGTGAGGAACCCCTTTCATTTCACACGAAAATGTTTTCATTAGCTCTCGCTACATCACTTTTAAGATCTAGAGATATGCAGTTTTAGTTATTTATCTCTGTTTATTTTGGTTTATTTATCTCTCTAGTTTTTATTACCGGATCTATACCTTTCATTTATGCGTATGCTCTTTGCCTTGCAACCTTGTGCGATCTGGGCAAACCAGAAACAAAAAGAAATGATTTTTCTCATGCATATGCTCTTTTTTGTCGCGCCTTAGTGTGATCTCTGAAAACCAGAAACAATGAGGAAAATATATAGTTTCTGGCCAAATATTACTTTAAGTTGTAAAGCTTGGGCTACTTTTATGTGTTTGTTTTGGTTTCTATGGTTTTTTTGTTTTGTAGGCAAAATTGAGTTTTTCAAGTAAACACGAACTCCAAAGCTTCAGTGAGCAAAAAAAAAAAAAAAACCCTTCCTCTTTTCAAAAAATTACTAACCTTTTAAACTAGTTCATTTGGTCCAAAGTTACTTCTGAGAATAAAGATCTTGAGTTCAAGTCTTTCTTTTTGTTGAGTTACTTTTTCAAAAAACACATGTATCTTATGTTTTAAAGTTATTTTATGTAAAAAAGTTCTCACCCATTCTAAAAAGTGAGTCACTTATAATTGTAGAATCACTTTATCTTTTATTTAAGTTAAAATTTAGTGGATAGTTCTTAAAATATCATTATAAAAATGACTTTCATTTATTTATAAAAGTCGGTCACATAAATTGTTGAGTTATTTTTTTCAAAAAACACATGTAATTTATGTTTTAAAGTTATTTTATGTAAAAGTTCTCACCCATTATAAAAAGTGAATCAATTACAATTCTAAAATCACTTTATTTTTTATTTAAGTTACAATTTAGTGGATAGTTCATAAAATATTATTGTACAAGTGACTTTCACTTATTTATAAAAGTGAGTCACATAAATTGTTGAGTTACTTTTTCAAAAAACACATGTAACTTATGTTTTAAAGTTACTCTATGTAAAAGTTCTCACCCATTATAAAAAGTGAATCACTTACAATTCTAAAATCATTTTATCTTTTATTTAAGTTACAATTTAGTGGATAGTTCATAAAATATCATTGTAAAAGTGACTTCAGGGATTTTTTTTAAGTATAACATTATCATTCACTTTCCAACATTCACGTGGTTCATCGACATCTTTAACAACTTTTCTTCAAAAAGTCATAAAGTTTTAATCTAAAAGTCATTTTCAGAGCCGTTTTTTTAATGAGTCTAATTTTTCGAGATCTTTCCATTGGAACACTTAGCTTCATCATCAACAACTTCAGTTTCTTTTAAAATGGAAAGTACATGCTTAGTTATTCTTGACAATTCCAACTACTTCCAATGGCTATCCTACATTTTGGATTTACTTAGAAGTAAAGGTCTTTGTAGAATAGCCTCAAGCCAAGAGTCTAAACCTAATGATGAAGATAAGCAAGCCAAATGAGAAAATAAGCAAGATCAAGCACGTGGGTTGATAGAGATGTTGATTTCTCCAGACCTTAGATTCCATATCGCAGAAATTGATACCTATGATAAAGCAATGAAACAACTCAATAAAGTTTTTGGAGTTAAAAATGAAATTAGAGCTCATTAACTCAAAAATGAGTTGCTTACGTTGGACCCCAATAATTTTCTTCCATTGAATATTTTTTGTCCAAGTTCAAGACTCTTAGAATTCTCTTGGAATGTGTTAATGTTAAGAAAGAAGATGGTAGCCTTATCTATTCCATTCTTACTAAGTTAAGACCAACCTACTTTGTATTTCTTTCCACCTTCCATTCTACTAGAGAAACCTTTATTTCTCAAGGACAAGCCTACAAGTCCCCCTTTTTTGATGTTTTTTGTGATCCTTTAATAAGAGAACAAAAAAAACTCTTACATCTTACTCTTCTTAATACTGGAAACTCTTCTAAGAAAGCCTTAGTAACCCAACAACAACCAAATTCAAAGAGTCCTACGAAGCAACATCCTAAAAAAAATGGTCTTAAACCAAACAAGGGTCCTAAGCAATTTCAGTGTCAAAACAAAAAATCAACTCAACGAAATGATAAGGCAACTGAAAGCAAAGGAAAGAAGACTGATAGACATCGCAACTTTCGTAATCGAGATGGCCACTTAGAATCCAAATGCTTTAATAAGATGGAATCCTTGGAAGCAGCAATGAAGAAGCATAACATCCATTTGGAGCACTCTTCAGCTTCAACTTCATCTTCATGAATAACACTTTCTGCATGTGGTTGTCAAGCATCTCAGTTTGGTTATGAACTAAATGTATCTTCATCTTCTCATTCTCATGAGTGGTTCATTAATTCTGGAGCTTCTTATCACATGGAAAAAAACAAAGCCATGTTTTCTTCTTTAGTAACACCAAAAATATATATGTTGGTGATGATAGATCTCTTAGTGTTGTAAGGACTGTAACTATTCATTTAGACAATGGTCAATTTAATGATGTATTATGTGTTCCTACTTTATTCTGCAACTTTCTATCTATATATAAGATAACTCATTCAGGTGAAGGTAAAACCGTTGAATTTTCACCTCATGATGTTGTAATTAAGGACCTAAGAGATCCTAAACAGATTTTAGCTACTAGCATTGTTGATGATTCTACAAGGTTGTATAAGTTTAACAACTTTGAGTCATCAACTTTTCCCTCGGTATTTGTTGCTCATAATGATGAAGTGAGCAAACTTTGGCATAAGCGATTTGGTCACTTAAATTTTCGCTCCCTTCAAAATCTATGTAAAGAAAATATGGTGATAGGTCTTCCTATGGTATCTTGCAGAGATGGTGTTTGTTTTGGATGTATACTTGGAAAAGATTATCGAATAGTTTTGAAAAACATGTATTTTGGCATGCCTTAACCCCTTTACAACTTGTGCATAGTGATTTATGTGGTCCACTTCCAGTTGTTTCATTCTTTGGCTATAAGTATTTCTTAACTTTCATTGACGATTTCTCTAGACGCACTTAGGTATACTTCTTAAAACTCAAGAGTGAAGTCTTTAACATGTTCTTGGTTTTTAAGGTCTTTGTTGAGAAACAATCTGGACATCAAATTCTTAAACTAAGATCTGATAATGGCAGAGAATATGTTAACAACAAATTCATTAACTTTTGCACTGAGCATGGAATTCATTTGCAACATACTGTTCCATATACTCCACAATAAAATGGTGTAGCTGAAAGGAAAAATCACACCTTAAAGGAAATGGCTAATTGTATTCTTCAATCTAAAGGACTTAATTTTAATTTTTGGGCGGAAGAAATTAACTATACAAATTACATAGTAAATCACACTCCTACTAAGATTTTAAAGAATATCACTTCAGAAGAAGCATGGAGCTCAATTAAACTAGATGTAAGTCACTTTCGTGTTTTTGGAAGTGAAGCATGGGTCCATATTCCAAATGAGAAACATAAAGCCTTAGAACCTAAGAGTGAAAAATGTATTTTTGTTGGATATTCTAAAGATGTCAAAGGATATAGACTTCTTCAACCTAAATCCAAAAATGTTATCATTAGAAGAGGTGTAAAGTTTGCTGAAAATATATCGGCTTACGAGCCTTGTTCGGCGAATGTGGCACCTCTCTCTATCCCTTCTACTTCTGAAAATATTCCTTCTTCAGATGATGAAAGCGAGGATGACAATCCTCCCCACCCTTCTCGGGATCCTCCTTTGGCTCCTCAACTTCCAAAATGGCTCTGTGCTACTCAGGATGCAACAGGTGCTCTTGTAGGTGATCCTATAGATCAACGTCGTACATGTTCTCAGTTCGATAGAAACTCTTCTTTAGTAGCTCAAGCTTCAACAGATTATGATCTTGACATCTTTGCAGAAGCTTCAGGCCATCCAGATTGGGACGCAATTATGAATGAAGAATATCATTCACTATTGGCAAATGATACATGGGACCTTGTTCCTCTTCCAAAGGGACAAAACTTGTTAGATGCAAATGGGTTTACAAAACCAATTTTGGACTATATGGAAAAGTTGATAAACATAAAGTTCATCTTGTTGCTAAGGGTTTTTCACAAGTTGAAAGCATTGACTATACTTAAACCTTCGCCCATTTTGCCAAAATGAACTCTATCCGCCTTGTTCTTTCCCTTGTTGCCTCTTTCAAATGGGAAGTCCATCAGATGAATGTTAAATCCCATGAATAAATCTATATGGAACAACCTCCTGCCTTTATAAAAACAAATGTCAATCTTGTATAACGGCTTAAGAAATCCCTTTCGAGGGGCTTGGTATGCCAAAATGGATAGCTTTCTTTTAGATACTAACTTTTCTAGGTGTCATTCTGACAATACTGTCTACACCAAGAAAGTGGATAATATCTTATCATTCTTGTTCTTTATGTTGATGATCTTATCCTTAATGGTAGTGATCCCAACCTTATAAACCATGTGAAGTCTAGCCTTAAAACGCAGTTTGAAATGACAAACTTAAGACACTTGCATTATTTTCTTGGTCTTCAAGTCTTGCAATTCAAAGAAGGTATTTCCCTTTCCTAGTCGAAGTATACATGTGATCTTCTACACCACTTTCACATGGAAGATTGTAAGTCAGCCCCTTCTCCCTTTCAGTCTCGAGCTAAACTTTCAGTCACTTGTACTTCCCTTGAAGTTGATGCTACCTTATATCGTCAGCTTGTTGGAAAACTTTTGTATCTGGCCCATACCCGTCCTGACCTTTCCTTTATTGTTGGCCTTGCTCCTCGGTTTATGCAAAACCCACATTAAAGTCATTGGAAAGCAATTAAAAGAATACTTCATTATGTTCGAGGTACAATTCAGTTTGGGATTCATTACAGTGCAGAAGCATCTCCTCTATTGGTTGGTTTCACTGATTTTGATTGGGCTGGTGACGCTGATGATCGGAAGTGTACTACGAGTTATGTCTTCACTCTTGGTTATGGACCTATTACATGGACTTGCAAGAAACAAAGTGATATTTCTCTTTCTTCAACAGAAGCTGTTGGCACCATTGAAGCTAGTAAGGAAGCCTTGTGGCTTCATCAGATCATGTTAGAGTTTGGTTTTCAGCAGCAAAATCCGACTACACTTTGGTGTGATAATCGAAGTGTCATTCAACTATGTAAAGATCCAGTCCAACATTAGTGCAACAAACACATTGAACTACACATGCACTTAATCAGAAATCTCATTCATGACCATGTTCTTGAAGTGCAATATTGTTCAACCGATGATCAAGTTGCATACATATTTACAAAGGCTCTTAGAGAGGCAAAGTTTACTAGATTTCGATTTATGTTTGGAGTTCAGGAAGTTGTCACTACGGGGGCATAGGCTCTAATGCCTTTTTCCTTCTCCTATTGTGTTATCTGTGTATATCCTTTAATCCTATCCCAAGTTGGTCTTAAGGGGGGATGTTAGGATATTCCAACACATAGAAAATAATTAAGTACAACTTGGTCTAGTGTATAGTTAGGTAAAGTGTGTTTCTTTAGTATGTACTTTTTGTAACTTACAATTTGACGGTCACGATATGTTCTAGAGATGAAGTGATCTAAAGGTTCATTCTCTCCTCGATATTACCGACACTTGATCTTGGCTTAACACTCGATTGGTTCATGATTTCTATTTAAAAAGCATGGATGGTCATTTGTTAAGTGACCGTTCATGAGAAAAGCTTATGTAAATTTTCTTTGTTTTACATTAATAAATTGTCTGAAGTGGCCGTGTTGGCTCAGGCCGTGGATTGTTTCCCTCTAACCACGTTAAGAATATTGGTGCACTAATCTGTGATCTATTTGTGAGTGGTGTCCTTTGGTGTTCTATCTAAGGAACTTACGCTATAAATTCCTACACTATGGTCGAGTGGTACATGGAAGTCCCTGACTTGGTTGGCTTTTGCATACGTTAATAAGAGTTATTTTCCCTTGTAATTCATGAGTAAATGTACTTTTAATTATGTGGTTTTGATGATTGTTCTATCATTGTTATTATTCTAGTTATGTGTTGGTTATAAGCATGGTTTTATCACAAACTTTAGTTATAGTTCTCATCATGTTTTGATTAGTAAATAAATGTATGACTTAATAGATAATAATGTAGCTATTGTGAGAGCGCATCAAACCTTCTTGATGATTCTAAGATAAATATGAGATCCCTATGTTCGGATATGTAATTATAACCTGTAGAATACATGTTCAAGATGTGTTTGACGGAAAGTCTGTCATTGTTAGGCATAGATAGGTCAAGTTATTGTCTAAGTTTTGTATGGAAGGCATTGTACTTGTGTCATTCATTGCTCTGGAAGGTTCCATTAAGTTCTAGGCCCCACGAGCCTTAGGCAGGGCAAGGTCGATTCACGTAATCGACCTTGACCTACCTAGCGCATAGGGGGTGTTGATTTAAAATAATAATAATAATGATTTTAATTGGTTTTTTTTCCTAAAAAGAATTGTTTTAATGTTTTTATTTTTATTTTTATTTTTTCCCTTAAAATCTTATTGAACCTTTTTTCTTGTGGAAAAAAAAAAAAAAAAAAAAAAAAAAAAAAAAAAAAAACACTTAAAATGTCATCATATTTGACTATTAAATTCATAAAAAGTGTTATTTATTCAATTTGTTCATAAAACTTTTAGTAAAAAGGTCTTGAAATATGTGTTTTTTTTATAATTATATCTATATCCAAAATGTGTATTTTTTTGTGTAGTGTTTAAAATTGTAGTTGTTTAGTGAAAATTATTTTGTGTATTGAACTATTAATTAACAATATATAAATATATAAAAGATCCTACCCTCAAAATATTAATGTTATTATTTTTTTAACTTTGCAAAAGAAAATTATAAAAATAATTATAAAAAATATTGCAAAAGAAAAACAAAAAACACATGTTTGGAAAACTATTAAAAACAATTATCTTAAAACAAAAAACAAGAAGAGAAATAAGACAACTTGAAAAATGGTTAAATAATCAATATTTAAAAAAAATGTGCATACTTAAAACATAAGAATATTTAAAGTGTCAAAAATATGCCTTTAAGAAAAATGTTGATGCTTTTCAAAGAATGGAGTTGGTGTCTTCCTCTTTTTGAAAGCTCTCTCGTTCTGCAAACTTTTCCAACAAGGTATGAAAAGTAATTACCTTGAGTTGCGCACTAGCTTGTGGGGTTTCAAGATAGTGAAAGTATGAAGAAAAATAAGGGGCCTTGACAAAGGTTGTGAGAAGAGTGTTCATCTTCACTCCAATGGCATCAACATCATTCATGATGGATCTAATCTTTAAGGCTATGACCAAGACATGATGGCTCTAATCTTTGAGGCTACGACCAAGAGGTCATCGTCTTTCAACTCAAGGTTGAAAAGTTTGACCATTAATTGAACAATTCCAATTATGAACATGAATTATATAGATCTTTCAACTTCTTCAATGCAACATAAGAATTTGTCATTGGAACTAGATGAACTCACTTCTTCACTTTCAAAAAAAATAATCAAGATACATGCTTTGTTATCTTTTTTCTCTCAAATAACCAACACCTTATCTGACATGGTTTTGATAAGTACATTATCATCCTCCCCTTTATAGATACATTTCCATAAATCATTAGAAATAGTAATATGTTTGATTTTTCTAAACCATTCTTTATAGTTCTCTTTGCCATCAGCCAACAATGAAAATGAGAAAATGCATCTTCACAATGCCTCTTATTTGTGATTTGCACTTCTTTTCCAAAAAAATATTTTAAAATAAACAATTCAAAACATTATAATCTAAAACATCGAGTAAATAGTTCAAAATAATATAAAACAAACCATTTATAAACTCTTGTAACAAAAGAATGAAATATGTACAAGTTTTCACTTCAAAAAGGTTAACAACAAAGTACATGACATCACCAAAAGTACACATGTGATTTATAAAAAAAAAGAAATCGAACATTTTCATTTTTAAATTTCTGATATCCCATATGCATTATTATATATCATGTTCAAAACGTAGTTTCATAAATTAATAAAAAACTATTCTAATAATTAAATAAATTAAAAATACTTAACAATACTAAAAATTGAATAATTTAATATTTTAAATTTATTTAAATATTATATGTTTCAAGTTTATAAAAAATTTTATATGAAATTGTCTTGTTCTCACACAACAAAATTCTATACATTAAAATATATATGAAACATTAATCTAATTTTTAGAATTTAATTTACATCATACAATTTAATTTATTTTTTAGAATTTAATTTATAATTTTAAAATTAATTTATTTTTATTATTAGTTTTTTTCGCTAGTTTTTTTAATAAATTTATGAAAATGTAAAATAAATGTGATTATTAAGTTTTATGTTTAAATTCATTAATAACTATATCACTCAAATAAAAAAACTGATCTTATTACCAATTTATCTAAATATTAAAATAAATAAATAAAAATATATTATTATCTTAAAATGAAGTTTTCTTATAAAAACAATTTTCATATAGTTTATACAGTAAAAAATACCTAGGAAAACACTTAGAGTGGATGCTTAAAATTCATTCTGCAAGTGGACATATACCGACATGTATTATAGTATATATCTTAAAGGCTTTGGAGCAATCACTCCATGACACTGAACTTGGGGCACACAATCTTCTTTTTTAGATATGGGAATGTAAATTTATATGACCATGCAGTGGTTGGAGCAATCACCCCATGACATTGAACTTGGGGGTACATTATCTTCTTTTTTAGATATGGGAATGTAAATTTATATGACCATGCAGTGGTTTCAACATTTTGAATTAATTTTGGATGTCAATCCGTACTCAAAGTAATCCAAATTTTCTATACCGTTATATCTATCAAATTTGATTGTAAAGTTTCATGATTGATTATATATATATATATATATATATAAGTTTGGGGAAAGAGATGTCAAATTGAATGAAAATGGTTAATATATATGTTTTTTTGGTATAATCATAAATAATTAGTAACTAATCTATTCAATAGGAAATCAAAATTGGTAAGTTGTTCACACATGGGTTTTAAAGAGTTCATGAGTAACATAATAGACATATTTAATAGGATTTTCATTGGTTAAGTTGTTAAAACATGGGTATATATTTTTTTAGATAGTTCTGGATAGTTTATAAATAATATATTATAGATATATTTAATATGATTTTCATTAGATTTTAATTTGTTCAATAACATCTAGAAATATAGATAAATTTGCATATTTATCATTAACCTTATAGATGTTCATTAAATAACTCTAGAAATACTCTGAAATTGGATGGATAAAATTGAAGTCAACTATCATTATCTTGATTATCAATTTTCGAAATATTTTACAATCAGATGAACAAGATTGACATCTTTATTTCTTTATGTGTTGTTAAATGTTCTCATAAGATTGATCAAAGGTTAAATGTTTTGAATGTGTTGTTTTTCTAAATGATACTGTTTTTTATAAATTATTATTGACCTCCCTTGTCTATCCAATTCTGGAATACTCTTAGAATCGCAATTGTGATAAGTTCAACAATAAAAAATATTGACATTTGTAATAAATTTACAAAAAATAGTATCATTTAGAACGACGGCACATTCGATACATTTAATGTTGTGAAGTTTTACGTAATAAATTTTAAAAAATAATATCATTTAAAAAAACGACACATTCTATACATTTTACATTTAACCATGTGCAGTCTTACGAGAACATTTAAGAATACATAAAGAAATAAAGGTGCCAAAATAATTCGTATTAGCTTCATTTTCAAATCTATATTCAACTTTTGGACTTGTCAACAACGTAGGCCATCTCTTCAAGTAGATAATAATCTTGTGATCGAGTGTTAGTTCATCTCTCCATAGTGTGTATGAAAGGATGAAGAATTATAACAACCCACAAGACTCTTTGTTATTTGTATTGCATGAGTTAAACATTACAAATGTTTTATCGAGGAAGTTATATGACTTAGGAGAAAATTAGCAAAAGGTTAGGCTCTTTTAAAATTATGATATCTAAGACTCTTGATAAATCAAAGCTAAAAAAATAGAAAAAAAACACACATAATTAAAATAAATCGATAAAAAAACACATGCAATTAAAATAAATTGATAAAAATAACACACATACAATAAAAATAACATGAATAATAGTTTCTTAACTCTTCTTCCACCTAAACTGAGTTTAGTAAAACATGACCACATCTATTCTTGAAGTAAAGAAATCATTCGTCCATGTTAAACCTTCATAATGAAGAATACATTTCTATAGTAACTTATGTCAATTGTAAAGCATTCTTACTCTTTCTTCATTTTTTCAAACAATTTTCCCAATTTCTCTTTTGCTGCTTGTAATTACACTACAATCCTCCCTGTAGGCTGTAACATTTAAAATTTAAAATTATACATGAAAAAGTTGCAATCCTCACTATAACAGACTAACATTCAAAAACATTCAAAATTGTATATTGCAAAAATGCAATAGATAAAAAATACAATGACGTACACCCAAATTCCTATTTTATTGGTTGTAATTACAATACAATCCTCCTTACATTTCTACAAAACAGAGGTGCAGTAGATAATAAATTTCTACAAAACAGAGGTGCAATAGATGATAAAAAAATGGCATACCAACTTAAAGTGTCCAATTTTGTAAACTAGGGTGGATAAATGAATCAAGGCCCCAGTTCTGATGTGAATAAATCGTCACAGAAGTTCTTGGACTTGTATCTTCACGAGGTCTTCATTGTTCTTCAAAGTGAACCAAAGATACATTAAAATCCAAAAGGAGGTGGAGTGACCTCACCTCCTGATCTCTATTGTTCCTCCAAACGAAATTTCACAAACTATGATCCTTGTAGCAAAATGATTCCAAGGCATTTCCTCCAACGAGCATGGTAAGGCATCCAATGTTTCGTCGTCATTTGTAAAGATGGAGCGTGTCTGCATGGACTCTATTTGCCTTTGAATGATTTGAGAGTTGAGATTCCTGAGTTCATCTCTGCAAAAACAAAAGGTTTATATTGCGAGATAAAACATAGTGACTTCATGGAACATTAATTCTCTACAGCGTAAAGAAAGGCCACCTTTTACAGCAGCCCCACTGCTAGTGCCTCGTCCAGAATAACACCTTAGCTTAGATCCTTACCAAACATTTCACTAACTAATTGTTGAACATTCGACACCCGAGTCAATCCTCCCACCCATAATACACCATCTGGCCATCTAACTCCAAAGGAGTCACACCATTAGCCTTCATACAAATCTACAAGGTTTCTTTATTCTTTTTATCAAATGACTCAAGCATTTCAAAATTTGTTAGAGTAAATGAAATATTTAACTCTTGTACCAATGGCATCTACTGTGAACAAAGGCAAATTAATATCTGTCAAAGGGATTGAATGAAGCTCAATCTTAACTTCCGACTGTTGGCAACCTCTGCACAACAAGCGTATCTTTTCATAAATCGATGCCTTCATTTTTTTTGAATTTATGCACTAAATATTGCAATAGTGCATCAACAAAATCCTCAACGCCCAAGAAAGTATCAACATTTGTAACCTTCACCTCAAAACACATTATTTGATGTCATTTCTATGGGCTTGGGCTCAAACACATAGTGGATATCACCAATACCCAAGGGGTACACCCATGTAAGATTATGATTTCCATGTAGTCTAGAACAAAAGCCTTTTGATACCTCAATGGAGTTAGCCATTAGCCATTGTAAATTAAGTGCAAAATACTTGTAGGATGGCCACAATCTAAAAACTATTCTTGTAATTGTTAAAGCCATTTCAATAATGCTATTCAATTTATCAAGGTATTCCTTGAAATTATCTTGAATCTTAGCTGCAATTTCAAAATCATCAAGCATGTTCTCCACCTTTGTTGTAAACCTATCATCTAATTTTCTCTTAACCTTTGACAATAACGTCCTCTTGTTATCAATATTTGAAGATTTATCAAATTAAAACACTTGTTATAGGAACAATCTCATCCTAGTAGCCATGAGTGGTTAAGGTCATCCAACATCTAGGGATAGAAGGCACTGCTGATTTTGTAAAACCAATCCATTGAGCTATCTCTTGTCATGTGCTATAATCCATTTTCGGATTTGTCCTTTGACATCAATAAATCCATATTCCTTGATCTTATGCTAGAAAACTTTACCTAAGTGACCCTCAATACTTTTATCCAAAAAAAATTGTCTACAGTGCAAATATGCTTATACTTGGAAGCACTGTTCCAAGGGGATGCGTCCCCCAAGGTGGGGTGCTCACATCCCATGTTTACCATGCACCCAAGATGAGGGATGCATCGAGAAATGTTTCCCATATCCTCCTTTTGGGGAAACTTAGGAAGATGAAGGGGGGAACGGTTTCTCAATGTGGGGGATGCATTTCCCCAAAAGGAGTGCTTGTGGGCCTCCAAAAGGGTTGGGCGTCCCACCGAAATTTTGCTTGAAACAATAATTTGAGTGGGGAAACCTAATTTTCAACCCTAGGGCCCTACTAATGCTCTGTAATTAATAACAATGGACCCTACTAAAGCTTTGTAATTAATAACAATGTTAAATTTTTAAAGTAAAGGTGATATTAATGATAATGTTAAATTCTTAATGATAATATTGTCACCTTTGTTGTTGATGGTGCTTTAATTCTTTCCCTTAAAATACAAAACTACAACGCATAGATCTTCAACGTGATCTTGAACGTCCTTCCAATAGTTTTCATATGAAAACTGGACTTCACTTTACCCATTTCTAGAAATGTCAAAACGGAAGGTGCATATTCCTTCTTTTGACAATGAAGATGCCATGTTAACCAAAGTGCCATCATCCTTGGAATATTTTAGTCCATGGAAAAGGACTACAAGTAACATTAAATTGTCGTTGTCCAACAGTTTGACCAATTTCTCATCATTATTGTTTGTAACTACAATTCTTTCCTTCATCTCTTTTGAATTGAACCCTTTGTAAGATTTGATGGCAGGAGATAACATCTTAATTCTTGTAAGCAACAATTGAAGAGATTGTGTGAACCACGTAATACATTGTCAATCGTTGAAGTAAAAAGTCCAATTAATTTAGTGCCAAAATTATCACTTCCTAGACTTTTATTCGTTGCAACAAACCTTGTTCCTTTTCTCTTGCCCTTTGCGGGATTGGAACACCAAAACCCTGAGAAGCTTCCAACAGTTTTATGCATCTCAGCAACGACATTTCTTCCCAGTCCAACTTCTCTACAACGAAATCAACTTTGTCTATGTCATACTCTAATTGGTCATCCATTGTGGCTTCTTGGGCAGTGACATTAAGGGACAAGACGCACTAATTTGTGAATAAAACTTGGATAGGCTCGACCTTATGTAGGTAGTCAGATCATAAAGGAACATATAGATACTCGTATACTTCCCGTTCATCCAATGGGTCAACGCTTGACAATGAACAAAACTTCGAAACTTGTGCTAGTGCTAGTACCATTAGCCTATGCCATAATTCGCACAAGTTGTCATTGTCATGAAGCAAGGCACATATTAGTTGACCATTCAACGTGTACAAGTTCCCTTCTTTCCTCCCAATCACCCAACCTGTGTTCAAACTAAAAGATCTTGACCTAGCAAGTACCTGTCCCTCTCAAAAAAAACCCTCATTCCCCTTGTTTTCCATGGCTAAGACTGTTAGAAGGTTCTTAGTCAACCCTCGAACATATAATACTTTTGTCACCTCAAAGGGATATCCTAACTCTAACTAAAACTAAAAGTCCCAACCCCTGTACTGCACACTTGGAATTATTACCAAGTTTCACATGTAGCTCTAAGTCTCCCTCCGAAATGTTGGTGAACAAATCTCATCATCCCGTCATGTATCAAGAAGAACCATTGTCCATGAACCATGCACCCCTAGCTATGGTGCCAGAAAGACAAGACACTAGTGATAATTCCTCAAACTTGGTGGTCAACTCACTAATATGTGAATTTGCGAAAGTTGCTCCTTGTACCTTACCCTTACCCTTCCTTTGGTTCAGACATTGACTTACATTGTGGCCAAACTAGTGACATGCAAAGCACTTAACTTTTTCTCAAATCCCGAGGTAGTCTCTCATATGGAATTCTTCTTGGATTCCCCACTTAACTTTTTCTCAGATCCTGAAGTAGTCTCTCATATGGAATTATTCTTGGCTTCCCCTTGCCCTTCTTTCCCTGACTCACAAGCGCCAAGTTCTCATCATCACTGTTTATACTGACCACCATATAGAGACTCCTCTCAAAATATCCTCCTAGTTGAAGTCATCCCACAACCTCTCCAAGTTTGGAAGCTTCTCTCATGCCACAATACTCTTAATGAAGAGAGCCCATGGCTTTGTGAAGCCATTCACAAGCTCCTCATCTAACACAACCTCCCCAACTTTAACCAATTCATAACGGACCTATCTAATCTTGGTGAGATAATATGCTACGATATCTAACCTGGACATCTTGCTGCTCTAGAGTTTTCCCTTGACACCATTTTTCTGTTGTGATTGTCACTGTAGCACAACTTAGTTAAAGCCTCCCCCATTTCCCTAGTTGATTGCTTTCTAAAAAGATGAGGGCTCACATAATCCTTTACCCCATCCAAAATGATCCTCTGGACCTTAATATCTTATTTGTGGTTATTGGTTATGGATGGTGTTGCTAATTTGGTTATTGGTTATGCAACCTCCAATAGATCTTCAAACCAAAGCCCTATTGCAACCATTCTCACAATTTCCAAATCCAATATTCAAACCCCCAAAAAAATATAATTGTTGGAAAATTATTTTGCTACTCCTTAAAGTTTTAGTGCTCTAATGCCATGTTAATTTTCTAATACTAGATCTGATTTCATTTTCCTAGCAATTTATTTTATACCCATAAATGTTTCACTTAGTAAAATCTTCTTTTGAAAACTTTTGAAAAATAATTACACTAGTATTTTAACTTTAAATACAATTTGCAACGAAAAATAAATGTGAGATCAGTCACAAAACACAACAAAAAATTACAAATTCTCCTTCACTCTCGATTTCTCAAGAAAATTAGGGCCTCCTTTAACAAGAAAATCAACCCATAGAGAGTACACAAAAAATATAGCAAGGGAACATGGCAACTCAAACCACTTAGAAATTCAGCTTGCACTTATGCTTGTTGTTTTTCACAATTTGGCCCACCTGTAAGTACTCATCCTCTTCCCAAGTATGGGATAAACCCTCACATCCTCCCCAAACTCACAGCTTGCCTCCTAGAACTCAGCCTCTCAAGTGTCGGTGTCCTACTCCACACAACACACCCTCGATCTCCACCACAAACAAATCTCAGCCCTCCTCTTGTGCATTCAACCTACAAACTTGTACTCCAAAATTCATGTAGTTGCGCACTTTTCACCTCTCTTAAGTCTTGAGTCTCTTGCTTAAGAAAATTGCTCTCCCAAGAATAATATGTCTTCACCTTTTCCATAGGCTTCTTTTATAATTTCTCATTAACCTAAATCTCAAACACTAGATCTTTTGTGTGATGCACAGCTAGGACTAGATACTAAGCTTCACTTGAGATATGATCTAGATCACTTAAATAATTGAATTAGCTATCCTTGGAAACTTAGTTGAATAGTAAACATTAATTAATTAAATTAATTGATGTGTTTTTCCTAAGATAGAATTGGGGAAGAAACAATAATAATCACTTACTCCTCATGAAAGAGGATTTTGGACATCTTCTACATGGTTGACACCTAGCCTATGCAGAAGCTCCAGATTATTAACATTAACACCTCCAAGGTTACTTTATGGAGATGGGATTATCAAAAATCCTCTTCCTTCAACCACCTCAAAGCTCTTTCCTAAGATCATTATCATCTTCAACTCACCGAGAACTTTCCAATGATATAAATTTCATCCAAATTCGAGTTATAAATCCAAAATTATGACCCTTTGAAGATTTTGCCCTTCTTAGTGCCACGTCAACGTCCGTACAATTGCTAGGTGGAAAACATGTGGTAATCCTTTGCCCTTGTGTCACCATCATACACTACTACATCAAGAACATGTGGAAATCCCTACCAATGTGTCACCACCGCATAGGACCACGCCTCAACCAGCCACATATACAAACCCTCACATCAGAATCTAAGATTTTCCACAACTCCCCATTATAAGATCTTCCGAATTTTGATCTTCTAGATTGCCAACCTATTTGGATACCCAAGCCTCCAAATAATCAAACCTCCAGATATATCGAGATACTCCCAAATCCTTTAGATCCATCTGGATCTAGGCCTAGCACCTAGTCAACTTCACCAAACCTTTGAATATTAGGATTTCCATATTTCTATCTCTTTGGATCCATAAAAACCCAAAAAGGCCAATCTCGAAAAACTCTAGATTTCCGAATACCCATATTCCACCTCATCCCTGCCATGTAACACCACATTAGCCTTCATGTCATCTCCTTTGGCACATAGTGCCATATCAACACACCACTTGTCATACCTAATCAGCACGCCAAATCACGCAAACTCATACCTAGTGCCACATCGATGTGACACATCATCATGCCACATTAACACCCATACATTTGTAGGGTCCTAGAGTGCTCCCATGGGCTCCACGTAACTTCTAGAAAAATTGCTTTGTCAACAACCAAATCAAGTCCTTTAATAAGAAGTTCTAGATGCCCGCATATCGAAATACTCAGGTATCCAAAACAACCAACTTCCTCTGAATCCATCATAACCATGATGTTAGTGTTTTTCCAACTCCACGATTCAACAATTCAAACCATCTAGCATCTAATATTTTGTTCAAGGTATGATGATTAAGTTTTCCAGATGCTCAAATATCCAAATCATCCTCATTTTTTGTTTATGCATTCATTGACGATATAAATGTCTGGATATTTAGAACATCCTCAACTCTCTACTAACACATCTGTTGACAATCTCAATGTTTGAATATCTAAATATCTTAAACATCCTGAACTCTTTGCTCTAAGAGTCGGTTACTGACTTTTGGATTTCACTAGCCCGCATTCACAGCTCCTGCCAAACCATATGACCAAGAGTTGCAGCCAAACACCCATCACCAAATTTCCAAATTTAATTCCTAAATTTCTAAGGAATTTTAAGTTTCTAATAGAGTGGGGTTGAATTTCTTATCCTAATAGGAAGAGACTTGCCAAAAGAACTTTTGATAATACAAAAATCCTCACCAGTGTATGAAGGCATTCAAATAGCCATTTACTAGGATTTTCTTCCAAGAAGTCAAAAGAGGCCATTGTTCATGGTTTTCCCAATATGAGTGGAACTTCTCTCTGCTAAACCCCATAAACGAACTTGTAGCCCAACACAATACTAACTAAAACACAATGTCAGGGCCTACCTTCACAAGGAACACAATCTTCCTAAGGCACAAACATGGGAAGGCCTTCACGCCTTCTTATCCTAGAGCGAGGTTACTTTCAATTGATCAATCATGCAACAATCCAAACAAGGATACAACATATCTATTCAATAGAACAATTGACCTAGTACATGCCATTCACATTCAATTAGAAGGTCATACAAGCACACTTCAAGCCCTTCAATAAACTCTCCACCAGTTCAAGAGTCCCTTGGTGAACTCTTTAACACCTTAGATTAGATACTATGAAGACTCTTTCATCTAAGTCTCCACTTTACATTCAAGGCTTTTACTCTTACATCTAGGTCACATCATCAATAAGACCCTCCAATCATAAATAACAAATGTAGAGTTATCCTACCTTAACTAGAGCAAACCAAGCTCTCTTGGTTGAGACTCACAAAAAGTCTTTCACAACCAACCAAACATCTTGACTATCCAAGAAGTTCAGGGGTTGACAACCCCTACCTTCTCAACCATAACATCTTATTTGACAAGAGGCCTATAGCAACCATAAACATTACGAAAACCAATACTAAGAATCTATGAGTGTTATGCTCATGTGAGCCGTTCCATTTAATGCCCAAAAATATAAATGCACCTCCATGATAGTGCATTAAGGATCAATAGGTAGGAATGTGTATGTTACACAGGCATCACAGCCAGATGTACCAATTCATGCAATGATCATGAATCACATAAGCCCAACATGTCCATTTAGCAAGCTAGCACATGAATAGGTTGTTCGATCCTTTACCATAAGTTTGCTCCCTACCATTAAGAAGCAACGAATTTGCACAAAATTATCGATTATATCCATTCGTTGGAACAAATTTCCACATTATTTAAGGCGGTCTTTAGTTCGTAGCATCAAATATTCGACAATGTCATGCTCAACCTCACACCAGAGCCACTCCCATTGATCTACTCTTTTGGTTTGTTGCAGACAATAACAAAATTATCTTATGATTTATTTTATTATAAGATAACTGGAATATCAAAACTTCAAAACTTTGGCACCAAGTATCAAAGCTTCTTCCACTGCCTGAGAAAACAAAAATTGATGAAACCTAGTCTAACAAACATGTATTATAGTTATACTTTAGGTTGACCTAACTTGGGCCAAATTATTCACTTGATTATTTCATTGTATTGAGATTTTATTAAACTTGATCACTCTCCCAAAATTGTGTACATATATAGATAATACAAATGAAATTACAACATATATGTAAAGTTCAGACAATCTTCTTCTCTTGTGCTTGCATATATGTTCTTTTATGTTTTACACGTATATGTATGTGTCATTCCATTGTTGGTAGTTTTCTCATTTCAATCCGTATTAGAACCTTCAAATGGTGTGCAGTTCCAACAATCTTCTTCTCTTATTCTTAAATATTTATCCTTTATGTTTTACTTGTTTATATATATATATATATATCATTGGTGGTATATGCTCATGCCAATTGTTATGAGAACCTTAAGATGGAGGTCTCTTTAGATTTGCCATTTTGGCATGTTGGGAATTTTCCTTGACAAATTCTCCTCTAGCTCTGAACCTTACTCAGTCACAAGTGATTCACAGGGACATCAACAACCACCTCTCCCCATTTCAAGTTGTCAGTACGATGTAAGTCATTATCATTGGGATTCTCTGAATCTTTTTTGCATTTCTGCAATCTTGCCATACTTTGATCCGAATTGGATCCTTAAACATTTCTCATCACTGTTTCAAAATTATGTCAGATCAAATCTTATGAATAACAAGTATTAGAAATGACCTCTAGACAATGGCAATTGTGGCCTGCACAGAACAACGAGGACCCTCGGTCAAAGCGCGCTGACCATTGGCCCATGGAGACCGTGCATGGATGCAAGTTGGTGATCGAAAGCCAGATCCAGAAACGTAGGCAATTTTTGATACGCGATTAGCGCTAATCATATATCGTAGGACAAAACCCTCAGAGAAGGAAAGCCCTGAGTGCTCGGTCACAAGGAAAACAGGAAAAATTGTGCAGAAACCGTCAGAGGCGGGTCCCGCGCCCAAAATCGGCAGGATATCGTGTGCACTTTGAGCAGTAAGCGGGGTTGGACGAGTCCCGCGCGATGCCATACATTGGGTGACGCGTGTTCGACGGATGTGAGAGAAAACCGCTTACATCGCTTGAGTAACGGTCGAGCAACTTACCCGCGCGATATAAACAAAGACCGTAGGATCTGGAGGCTCCAGATCAACGACGAAGAATCAACCCAATGGATGATCGGATTTGATGAGGAAATAGACTGGGGCGAATAAAGATTTGAGGTCCGGCATGACCGATGAGCTGGCAGAAGAATCAGTTTCGCGGGCAAATCTTGGAGTAACGGAAATAACGATCATTCAAAGAACACTGACACTCAGTCCATAAGGCGACAAGTGGCCACCTCTCTGTGCAGCGTTACACAGCGATGATGACGCCGAGCAAGGGAATTCCAGCGGACAGAGGCAGGCGATCCAGGGAGCCAGGAAGAGGAAACGAACAATCAAAGAGCAGACTGGCTTTAAGCCACGAACAAACAAAGAGCAGGGGGGAACAGAAGTGGAGAAAGAAGTAAATTGTAGAGAATAGAGAAGTCGCGCTGACCTACAGAGCAAAGGTAGCATCGAGTAGACAGAACAGAGAGAGTTCGAGAGTCTGTGAACTCCAAAGAAGGCTTGAGAGGTTCAAGCAACTCCTCTATGTACCTGTCCGGTATTGAGTACCAAATTGGACTCATACCATTGAGACCAGTTGAGGTCGAGATTCAGTAAGGGGAGTCTGTGTACTCTAGAGGCTTGGGGAATCCAAGTACCACCCTACTGATCATCATTTGTTGAAGTGAGACTCAAATTGAGCTCCTTATTGTAAAAACTTTGCTTTAAGACACAATAGAAATGCCACCACTGAAGCTGGACCAGGAGACGTAGCCCAGGAGGATTGGGTGAACTCCTTATTAAATTTGTTTGTGTTTTGCATTTGCTTACTGTGTTTCTCTCACTGTTTCAAGTGTTTGTGTATTTCGCAATCTTATCGATCCGTTGCTTAAAATAACATAGGCACATCCCAGCACATGAGTCTATAATACCTTCATAAATTAACTAAGATCATTCATGAACGATTTCAGATCAAGTGGTATCAAAGCTTCTAAGTTGTTTAAGGTTAGACAAGCTTGTGCTAGATATCGTTGTTGAATGCTAACTAGATCAAAGCTTAAATTAGGAGAAGGAGAATTGGTCGAAACTAACCCAAAGATTGGAAGAGTTTATCCTCAGAAGAAAGTCCCTTAGGACCAAATCCTCAATTTATAGATAGTTTCCTAGCCATGAGGTCCATGGTAAAGGAAATGTATAAGGACTTTAGGCAACATAAAGATGAGGACTCATCAAGCTCCAAACAAGATAAAGGGGAAGAAAAATCTCTCCTCCATGACCACTCAAAAGGTAAAGGGAAAGAAGAAAGCTTTCTCACACTTCCTAATAGCCCTGAACATAAAAAGAAGACATCTTAGATTAAATTAGATGTTAAATTTGATTTACCAATATATGATGGAGAGTTGAATGCAAAGAAGCTAGATAATTGAATCAGGCAAATTGATGTTTATTGCAGAGTGCAAAGTATCGACTCGAACAAGAGTAAGATTCAGCGGGCCAGCCTGTGCCTCGGAGGCACTGCCTTGGTATGGTGGGAAGGCAGAACCCAAGTTGACATGAAGAAACATGGTAAGATTCTTTCTGTCTTGAATGAATTTGTTTCTACAATCAAAAATCAGTTCTATCCACTAGCTTACATGCAGCAAGCCATGATGAGCTGGCAAACTCTTCGCCAATTGAAAGGGCAAAGTGTACAAGGGTACACCCAAGAATTTAGGAAGAGAACTTTGATTCTAGGAATTTCATTAAACTCACCTGAGACTTTGTTGAAGTACATAGGTGGTCTACACAGCTACATGAGGCACATTATCCTCATGTTTAATTCCACTAGTATAGATGAGGTATCTATTCAAGCTACACATCTAGAAGCTAGAGGAAAGAATGGGAACCCAGAAGTGGGAGGATCATCCAAACCCATTGCAAGCAAGAATAAAGAGAAAAGAAAACAGAAAGGAAAGAGAGGATGACCAACACTGCACAAAAAAGCAAGTCTTCATGCACTCACTATAAGAAGGATGGGCATGATGATGAGCACTGTTGGATTCTGCATCCGGAGCTGAGACCTAAGAAGCTCGAGGGCAAGAAGAAAAAGATTGGTGCAGCTATTCAGAAAGATTTGGGGTCGGACTTAGGAGATGAAACAACCATTGCAGCCACATGTATAAAAGGTAAAAATTCAGAAGCATCTACTAATAATTCTGCACAATCTACTAATAATGAAGAAAATGAGAGAAAAAGACATGAGCTTTTCCATATTCAAGTTGTTTCCAAGCATCAAAAGATTGATACTTTGTTTGATAATGGCTCACAAGTGAATTTAATTTCTAAAGCAATTGTAAAGAAGTTGGGATTACTGACTACACCTCATAAGAAACCATACCCATTAGGTTGGTTAAGTGATAACGCACAACTACAAGTGACTAGACAATGCAAACTTAAGTTTTCTTTTGGATCAGTGTTTGTAGATGAAGTTGAGTTAGATATAATTCCTTTGAATATATGTGGAATTGTTTTAGGAAGTCCCTACTTGTATGATAGAAAAGATATTTTCTATAGAGCTGAGAACAAGTATCTCCTCGTTAAAGATGGAATCAAACATTTTGTAAGAGCTCATAAGCTCAAGAATAATTATACTCTCATAAACTCAGCGCAAATGAAATGAATTGTAAATTCATGCAAACAATTTTCATTGATGGTTGTAAAGGAAAAGAAACTTGATAAAACCAATGTATTTGAGGGTTGTGATGCTAAACAGCAAGCTGATTTAGAAAAAGTTGTTTCAGAGTATGATATATTGTTTCAAGAACCTAAAGGTCTGCCACCCAAAAAGGAAATAGTGCATGATATTAATTTGCAGCAAGATGCTCCATTGCCTAACATTGGGATGTACAGGTTGTCCACTTTAGAGAATACATAAATCAAGAAGCAGGTGTAAGAGTTTCTTGACAAGGGGTTCATCAGACCTAGCACATCACCATGTGGGTCACCAATCATTTTGGTGAGAAAGAAAGATGGCTCGTGGAGAATGTGCATTGATTACCAAGCACTGAATAAAATAACAATAAAAAATCATTATCCCCTTCCCCGCATAGGTGATGTATTAGATCAGTTAAAGAAAGCTCTTTATTTTTCCAAGTTAGACTTGCATAGTGGATATCATCACGTTAGAGTTGCAGAACAAGATGTATGGAAGACTGCTTTCAAAACAAAGCAGGGATTGTATGAGTGGTTGTTTATGCATTTTGGCTTAACTAATGCTCCTACTAATTTCATGAGAATAATGAATGATGTGCTCAGACCCTTTCTTGATTATTTTGTTATTGTATATCTGGATGACATTCTTATATTTAGAAAAACATAGGAAGAACATTTAAAGCATGTTAAGCAGACACTAGATGTTTTGAAAAGAGAAAAAATTTATGTTAAACTCTCAAAATGTGAATTTGGCAAAACATATTTGAATTATTTGGGACATATAGT
>APFE030392064.1:346665-387785 GCA_000404065.3 Pinus taeda | reverse complement strand
GAACTATTGAAGACTAAAAAAAGATTTGATCAAGGGTTTCCCCACATTGGGGTTTGTCCCTGGCTAGTGCCACATCTTTTGTCCTCTTGTCTTGGCTTGTCTTCTACTGTTTATGTTTATGTTCTATCTACATTTTACTATCATGTTCATGTGATTGCTAATCTGAATATTGATACTGGGCTAATAAATAAATTGAAGTAAAATTGCTCTAAAGCATAGAACATACCATTGTTGCCTAAAATTAACAATTAAACCAACGAAACAGTGTCAGACTTGATTTTCTTCGTTTGGCCCCATTTTGCACATATAAAGCACAAATCATAGTTTTTGGTTTGAAAGTGATGTAAAATTCTCATCTAGAGCCAACATTATCACTCCACACACTTCTCACAGAGGTTTTGTAAACTCTCAAGCTCCAACCATTGCTCAACTCCAGGGAAATTGGCAACAATAATGCCAACTCTTCATGGGAAACTTCTCGCAAGGGTTTGTACAACAAAAATAACAGTTAGAGACCAAAATTATGAAAGGCATGATGGCCATCTTCTAGACCCTGCAGCAAGTTCTCCAACAACCACGGGCCTAAAATCAAGAGATTTATGCACTTTTAACATTTTATGCCTCTTCTCTTGGAACACCGTTCACATCTCTTGCCCCTAAGCATGTTTGCCATTATGGTCAAACATCTTCCATCCCCTATAGTTGTCCTCTTACAGAGGCCAACATGCATGAATAATCTCATACATTAAGGAAACCTCAAATGCAGTTACATTACCATGCCCACTATTTTCCAAAAACATCCTTCACCCCAATTTTTCAAGTTGTCCAGTGCTAAGATGCACCATACCATTCCAACTCCAGTACATGGTGAGCCTATGGTGTTCGTTTATACCTGGAATTCATCTCCATACCATCCTCTCAAGTCTTCCCACTTTCAATGAATCTGTCTTTTAGTCTCTATTCAAAGCCACTTTGTCACAACCTTCTACTCCCTCAACAATTTTCCAAGAAGCATTTGGGAATTTCCCACTTAAACAAGGACAACTCCATGCACTAAAAGTCCTCTACACCTTTCTTCTTCAAGCAACGATCCATTCAAATCCTTGTTCAGTGCCCATAAAGCATGACAAATTCAACCCCCGAGTACCCCAGGTCCTACAACAAACACAATATCTTTTGCATCATTGCTTCTCCACCTAACTTTCAACTAGATTTGTTCTCAAGGAGGAAGTCATTCAATGGTGGTTTTCTGTCATTGGTTCCAGCAATCCATTTTTAACAAGAATGTCATTCAATACAAAAGGTCCAACCTATTGGAAAGGGTGAGCCCCAACAGCAACAAAAAAGTTGAAAACTTAGAAACATGTATTATAGTTGTACTTTATTATACTATTGTACTTCTTTTAATTTTGAAATGCTTCCCTTAGACTCCCTTAAATATATATATACACAAAAGAGGCATGCCAGAAAAGCAGAGATCCACAAGCATGAGCAGGTTGAAAAAACTTGGCACCTAGAATATACATCAACCAACCTACGCTAGAAGATACCAGTACAGTCCAGAGAGCGTCTGCCTACAACTCACTGACACCATGCAAGCGAGCAACATGAACCAAAAGAGCAACGGTCCCTAAGAGTTAAATGAGCATAATCATAACTAGCAATTGCACCACATGTTGCAAAGGAAACGCTGTAAGGCTGTAGCGTATGAAAGAATAGCATATAAGATAAAAGTAAAAATGTTAAGCAACTTTGTTTATTTACTCACATTTGTGTGAGAAAAACTTTGAAATTTTTCTTAAGAAATTGATTCAATCAGTGTTACCTTGGTTTGTGTGAGTTTGTCCATGTTACAGTTAAATTTACATTGTATTAGATATAATGCCAATCCCTTATTCTGCACATTCAAGGAAACAATGTAAATAATACTTAATTAAATTCATCTCTACTGATAGGGTCCCTAAGAGTTAAATGAGCATAATCATAACTAGCAATTGCACCACATGTTGCAAAGGAAACGCTGTAAGGCTGTAGCGCATGAAAGAATAGCATATAAGATAAAAGTAAAAATGTTAAGCAACTTTGTTTATTTACTCGCATTTGTGTGAGAAAACCTTTGAAATTTTTCTTAAGAAATTGATTCAATTAGTGTTACCTTGGTTTGTGTGAGTTTGTCCGTGTTACAGTTAAATTTATATTGTATGAGATATAATGCGAATCCCTTATTCTGCACATTCAAGGAAACAATGTAAATAATACTTAATTAAATTCATCCCTACTGATAGGGTCTAACCATGCAAATTATGGATTTTTCCGTCGCTGGCTTGTAAGGCATTTACTCCCATGGCTTTGAAAGATTTCTTCTTCATTAAAGATGTCATCAAAGCAATAGAAAAAACAGAGTAAAGCAAAGCATGCAAATGGAGAGGCAGAAACTGGCTAAAGGTGAGTACAAATAATGAACATGAAGCGAAAATGCAAGCTCCAGTTCACTCCTAGTATCAGTGGGAGTATATGAAGTAGAATGAGTCGAAGGACTTATCTCCTCCAGTGCTTGGATGACAAACTTAATATCTGGTCTCACCAACAGAGAATGTGCACAATAACCCATGGCAAGTTGAAGTGCTCGAAGTAATCCATCATCTACAGTACTTCTCAATCCCTTCAAGATATCAACATCAAATAGCTCCAACGTACTTCCAGATATGTTTTCTAATCCTCTGTTTTCCATTTTAAATTATTTCCATGTACATATCGACTATGAGAAGTATCAAGGACTATAACTGTCCATATTCACTAAGAAGTTACGTATATTGTCTAGAAAATCCCAAGCAGCTTGGCCTTTGTAGATGACAATACCTCTCCTCAAATGAAAACAAACTACAAGACTTCACTTATGATTATGTCCGTATGATATTAAAAGTTTCCTTCTAGGGTCTCTCCAACAACTTTTTCTATGTTTCATCTGATAGTGCATTTACAAGTACTCTTGGAATTGGCAACCACCATTTCTTCCCTTGCACCTTGTTCCTATTACCAAAGTCATATACTAGTGCATTACCTCCTTCAGCATACCAAAATTTTACCTTTCCTATGTGATGCAGAGATTCCTTCAAGCATCACACATCAGAAAAAGTACGAACACATTAAAAATCAACTTTACAAGAGAGTTGTCTTGACAATTAAACAAATACAATGAGCTTTTATAACCTGAAGCTACCTGTCTAGACCGTGCAGCCAAGTTGAATGGAGGTATGTTTTGTGAACAATCAATTTTCACCAGGCTTTTCCATCTGATATCAACCACCAAAGGATTTTCACCCCCATTGCCTGATTCAATATCCGCAAGTCATTTATTTCCAGTCCTATGCACTCCTTATTTGTTCGATGGTGGTCCAGTTGATGAGATAGCATTTCTAGATATTGTTTTTGCCTTCTTGCCAAGGATTTTACAGATGAATTGTCTTATTTTATTCATTACTCTAATAGAAGCCAACCGAGACAATCCTTGAAATAGGTAGGATGTCGAGATGAGAGACTTGATTAACTTAGATCTCGCCCACTCGATTAAACCAATAAACCCCCTATTGCTTCATTTGTTTTTATATATTCAGGATTATATGGTTCCAATCCACTGACATTGGGTAGATGGTGACATAAGCAATTGTAAAATTTCGAATATTCCAAAATTTTGACAGATATGAGTGAAGTAAAACAATAAGCCCCAATCAAAAAGCTAGATAGGTCTGCTAGTTGTTGCATAATCTCCCTTTTATTGGCGGATGGATCATTATATTATTTCCCTTGACACAATACTTTAGAGCCCTCTTTGTCAATGTATGTTTGTCCTCCCAAATATAAAAGGGCAAACCTTGGGTCTGCGTTCATCAGGCCTCTCTTATTACCTCCCTTGCTTCCTTACTCTATATCCAGGGAGGATTAAACCTAATGACAGGGAAACATAGTTTTGAGTTTGCAGGAGAGAGAGATATGAGTTTGTGATCAGCTACTCCAAATGGGACCATTTTTTATGTGATCTCCAGATTTTCCAACAACAGCTCCTTGTTTACAGGGAACCAATATAGTCTTGCTGCAATATGCGCTAATCCTATCCTTCTATTTGTTCAAAAGTATTTTCATTTTTGGGGCTTAACATCCATGGGATCCCACTCTTGCATCAGATGGGGCTTAACATCGATGAGATCCCACTCTTGATGATGTAAACATTAAATAGTCATGCCCATTACCCCAATGCTCCATCCATTTGAATAATTCTGCCTTGCTGGAACAAGCTCCAATATGTAATTAGCAGGGGAAAGAAGCCAATCCATCCCTCTGCACCATTTGGTCTTCCTCTCCTGTGGCAATGGCTCAAGCCTCCACAGTTCCCCAAACATAGATGTTGTCAAAGAACATTTTTAATCCAAACTATATTACCACTAGGGGATCCATTATGATGCAACCAGAAACAATTAGCTTTTGAAGCTTTGTCGCCTGCTCTAGTCCCCTGATTCTTTTGAACTTCACACGACCATTTGCCCATAGCTCGTCCAAACATCCCAATGCTTCCATGCTTGGCAGCTCCTCTAACTCAGAGCACTAGAATGAATTAGCTTTTGAAGCTTTGCCGTCTGCTCCAAGCCCGCAATTCTCTTTAGCTTCACACAACCATGTGCACATAGCTCTTCCGAACATCCCAATGCTTCCATACTTGGTAGCTCCTCTAGTGCAGAGCAGTCGGAAACAATTAGCTTTGAAGCTTTGTAGCCTCCTCCAGGCCCCTGATTCTCTTCAGCTTCACACAACCATCTGCTCATACCTCTTCCAACCATCCCAATGCTTCCATACTTGTTTCCATACTTAGTAGCTCCTCTAGCTCAGAGCACCGGCAAAACAATTAGCTTTTGAAGCTTTGTCAACTGCTGCAGCTCCCTTATTCTCTTCAGCTTTACACATCTGTGTGCCAATAGCTCTTCCAAACATACTATTGATTCCATATTGGACATCTCCTCTAGCTGACAGCACCCAAAAACAATTAGCTTTTGTAGTTTTGTCGCCTCCTCCAGGCCCCTGATTTTCTTCGGCTTCACACAACCATCTGCCTGTAGCTCTTCCAAACTTCCCAATGCTTCAATACTTGGCAGCTCCTCTAGCTCAGAGCAGCCAGAAACAATTATCTTTTCAAGCTTTGTTGCCTATCAATCATCTATCAATCATTAGTAATCGAAGATTTGTTGCCTGTTCCAAACCCTGTATGCTCTTCAGCTTGACACATTCCTTTGCACAGAACTTCTCCAGAGATACCAATGTTTCATACTTGGCAACTCTTCTAATTCAGAGCACTACAAACATGTAGGCATAAAAGCTTCGTCGCCTGCGCTAACCCCCATATGTTCTTCAGTTGTAAGCATTCTTTTACCTGCAACTCCTCCAAGGATACTAACGTTTCAATACTTGGGAATTCTTTTAACTCGTGACAGCTACTAACATTTAAGATTTTAAGCTTGGTCGCCTGCTCCAACCCCTTTATGCTCTTTAATTTCACACATCTGTCTGTCCGCAACTCCTCCAAACATTCAGGCAGTTGGAGAGATACCTGCAAAACCTAAATATTCATGATTCTATCGGCATAACCTTTCAGATTCATTCAAGAAAATGCTGTGCAGTATTCGTGGCCACTAAATAATGAAGGTCAACGGAACAAATCTCTATTTACCAGTGATTCGCTGTCAGACACTTGCAGAAACTTTAAATTACTCACTGAAACCAGGAAGGCAGGGTAGACAGGGTAGAGTGGGGACACCTTTTCCAGGGGTGCCATATGAGCTTTCTTAACTCCACCCTCCTCAAACTGTGTTCCAAGAGAGCATTTTCAGTATCAAGAATTTGCAACCTCTTGAAAATTCCTTCCAGGCGAGCAATTTCACTGTCAGATGCATCATCTGCATCAGGACCATTATATTCACAATGAACCATCTGAATTCCTCGAACAGTCTTTATTTCATGTCCATTGTGAAGAAACAACTGTTATCACCTGTTTTCATTCCAGAATTAATCCAAAAATTTTATTGAAATGTTTCGGACTAACAAGATTGAGTGACTGATCACTTACATATGATAACAAATTATCGACGACGTTCTTTCTCGGATTCCAAAGTCGATGCAGAAACATATCTTCGGCGAGATCTATTCTCAAATCTCTAACGTGGTCATGCCATATATATTGCATTTTGGCTGTTCACGTCCACGAGGCATTTATTTTGTAGATTCTGAAAACCTCACCTTCCTCTCCAGCCTGATTTGTTCGATATTGATTTGTAGTTTATTATGCTTTTACACGAAACAGCTTGCCAGTGGTAAACTTCCAAAAAGTTAATGCTTTGGGGGAGTGGAATATTCTTTTGTGTAAGAACCTTCCTCTGAGATGCCACATCCCAGGGGGGTCTAGAAAGAGATATGGCTGCCTGGGTGCTGCTGTGGATGGGATTTTTTATGTAATCGAAGAGCTTAAGTTTGGTAAAAGAATGGTTTCTCATTACAGCCTTATGCTTATGTTGCCACTATGGATTCCTATGACCCCAAGACTAATACTTGGCTCAAGACCAAGGCCCTGCCAATGGGGGGTTGTGTGATTGCTTGTGCAGTGATGGGATCATATATTTATATGCTGTCAAGTGATGCAGTTGAATTGTCTTTCTGGAGATATGATACCAGGAATGATTCATGGAATCGGATTAAGCCTCCTCCTATTCCATCTCCATTAAGGATGGACAATATGCTAAAATTCTCGTGTGTTACAATAGGTACCTGTGTTTATATTCTGCAAGTTGGAGGTTGCATTGATGATTTGCTTAGGAGAAGCGCAAGGTGTGCTAGAGGCCTAAAAGAAGGATTGGTGTTGATCTAGGATACTAAGTTGCATGAATGGGCTTGAGGATCTGATTTGCCTCTTGTTAAGAAAGGTGTTGTCTGTGCTGCGGTGGAGTGTTAGTTCATTCCATAAATCAGGGTTCATATTAACCATGGCACCTAATGCTTTCTCTCCAATGCCAAGCTGAATATGCTGATTTCTTCTGTATTAGCAGTCTGGAACTGTAACAGGATTCTCAGACATGAGCTAAAATGGCCAAGACATATCACAAGATAGCACAAATTGGCCACGTTAGCAGAGCAACATGTTCTTCGGGAGATTGAATCTATGTCTCAACAATGAAAAGGCTTTCAATTTATTGCTTGATCGCATCCCCCTTGACTTCCAAAAAAATTGCATTACTCTATCACACAATCTGATATAAATGATCTAATGTATCCCTGGAATTATTAAGAATTGAGAGGGATCAAAATAAAAATTGAGGTGCAAAAGCGTTGGTGCTTAAAAGATATCACATTAAAATGAAACTATGCTAAATAATTTTGTTGTTATATATGCCATTTTTCTTTTTAATATTAATAACTCTCTTTTTTCATTTTGAGTACATCTATTACACACTGATGTGACCTATCTCATATATACTCGGCTGTAGACTGCACTTAGCTTCTCTCACTTAGCTTCTCTATTGCCCTGGATTGATCTGCTTGCAGAGTTGACCCACTTAATTTTGTACGAGTATGGACCATTGATCATTTAAATTTTTCGGAAGAACTGGTATTTTCCATCTATTCCACAGTCTATTTCCTTGCTCATCGATTATGTGATGTCTTTGAGGTGACTTATATCATTTTGTGTCATCCACCACTTTGGATTTGTAGCATCTTGGCTATGGAGTAGAGGTTGTTTTCCAAGAATGACGTCCGCCCAGATTTTGAACTTTTCCCATTCATAGAACCCATGAGAGAGTACTCCGTATGTTGCTTACTGCTGCTTGATAGGTTCCAAATTGCTGATGCTTTTATATCCTGAAGCTGCCTCTCTAGACTGTGCAGCCAAATTGAATGGAGGTATTTTTTGTGAACAATCAATTTTCACCAGGCTTTTCCATCTGATATCAATCACCAAAAGATTTTCACCCCCATTGCCTGATTCAATATCTGTGAGTCCTTTATTTCCAGTCCTCTGTGCTCCTTATTTTCTCGATGGTGGTCCAGTTGATGAGATAGCATTTCTAGATATTGCTTTTGCCTTCTTGCCAAGGGTTGGTGTTGATCTATGATACTAAGTTGCATGAATGGGCTTGAGGATCTGATTTGCCTCTTGTTAAGAATGGTGTTGTCTGTGCTGTGGTGGAGTGTTAGTTCATTCCATAAATCAGGGTTCATATTAACCATGGCACCTAATGCTTTCTCTTCAATGCCAAGCTGAAGATGCTGATTTCTTCTGTATTAGCACTCTGGAACTGTGACAGGATTCTCAGACATGAGCTTATGAAAGATGCCCATTCTCTTCTCTGGGTTTCTTATGCATAATCTGAGTAATTTTCACAATGAATCTGTAAGGAAATCTCTTCTGTGGCCTTTCGATCTGTTTTCACAAGGTTGGTTTTGTTTTTGCTTAGAACCAGTACATAGGATAAGGACTTCCATCAAGCCTAAATGCTGTCACTGCATTTTCATGGAATTTTCATTGATAAGCCTCCATGGCTGTGGATCTGATATACTTTCCATCGTTGCTTCTTCCTCTTCATTGTATTTCTGTTCTTACAATTGTAACTTTCTATTAGTTGATGTATGCAGACGATGGATTGGCTTGCATTCTTGTTCTTTAGTGTCCCATAATAGATAAGATTTATTTCAAAGACCAATTTGTTTGGACCATGGAATCACCATTTTTATGGCTCTCCTTCATTATCTAAGCATAAATGGCATTTGTTTAACTTTAGACCATGAATTCACAATTGTTGTCACTGCTCAACTCATTTAGTTCACAGTCTTTAATATCTGCTCTTATTTTTTCAAACTTTGTAACTCTCAGGATGTTATTATGCAAGTTGTTTTGATGGCTTAGTTGTTGCTATAGGGCAGCCATGCAAACAGTTCAAGTGCAAATGATTTTCCTGATCATCAAAGGAACTTAATACATGTCCTACAAACTGTGTTCACCCATTCAATAATTTTCTTACTAACTTGAAAAATATTCAATCATCGAAAAGAAAAATCTTGTCTGACAAACTGTCCTTAATAAAATCCTGAAATTTTAGCATTTCTTATTACTACATTCCTGAAAGTAGATGAAATGAGTTTGTTTTTCATGCACATCAGCAGAGCATATAAATATATGAAAGAGGTTCAGTAGGTGTTCAGCATAGTAAAATCCCAATTAATCCCTTGTTCTATTGACTTGGGTGCACTGCCTATTAAGCAGATAGCACAGATAGAGGGTTTTGCATCAGCAGTTACAGATTTTGGTTGTCATTAAACACTTTTGCCTGCGTATAACGATTGAAATTGATTCGTCAAGAACTGGGGTAAATAATATACACCTCAGAGGCATCATCTGCATCAGGACCATTATATTCACAATGAACCATCTGAATTCCCCAAACAGTCTTTATTTCATGTCCATTGTGAAGAAACAACTGTTATCACCTGTTTTCATTCCAGAATTAATCCAAAAAATTTATTGAAATGTTTCAGACTAACAGGGTTGAGTGACTGATCACTTAAAGATGATAACAAATTATCGACGACGTTCTTTCTCGGATTCCAAAGTCAATGTGGAAACGTATCTTCGGCAAGATCTATTCTCAAATCTATAACATTGTCATGCACATATATTGCTTTCTGGCTGTTCACTTCCACGAGGCATTTATTTTGTAGATTCTGAAAACCTCGCCTTCCTCTCCAGCCTGATTTGTTCCATATTGATTTGTAGTTTATTATGCTTTTACAAGAAACAGCTTGCCAGTGGTAAACTTCCAAAAAGTTAATGTTTTTTAGGACTGGAATATTCTTTTGTGTAAGAACCTTCCTCTGAGATGCCACATCCCAGGGGGTCTCTTCTGCAAAAATGGCCAAGACATGCACCTGGTGTTAAAAACTACCTTAGGCTCAGCTAACAATCAGATATCACAAGATAGCACAAATTGGCCACGAAAGCATAGCAACGTTTTCTTGGGGAGATTGAATCTATGTCTCAACAATGAAAAGGCATTCTGGTCACATCCCCCTTGACTTCCAAAAAAAATTGCATTACTCTATTACATCATCTGATATAAATGATCTAACGTATCCCTGGAATTATTAAGAATTGAGAGGGATCAAAATAAAAATTGAGGTGCAAACAGGTTGGTGCTTAAAAGATATCAGATTAAGATGAAACTATGCTAAATAATTTTGTTGTTATATATGCCATTTTTCTTTTTAATATTAATAACTCTCTTTTTTTTCATCTTGATGTATAACTATTACACACTGATGTGACCTATCTCATATATACTCGGCTGTAGACTGCACTTAGCTTCTCTATTGCCCTGGATTGATCTGCTTGCAAAGTTGATCCACTTAATTTTGTAAGAGTATAGACCATTGATCATTTAAACTTTCCAGAAGATTTGGTATTTTTCATCTATTTCACAGTCCATTTCCTTGCTCATCCGATTATGTGATGTCTTTGAGGTGACTTATATCATTTTGTGCCATCCACCACTTTGGGTTTGTAGCATCTTGACTATGGAGTAGAGGTTGTTTTCCAAGAATGTCGTCTTCCCAGATTTTGAGCTTTTCCCATTCATAGAATCCATGAGAGACTACTTCGTATGTTGCTTACTGCTGCTTGATAGTTTCCAAATTGCTGATGCTTTTATATCCTGAAGCTGCCTGTCTAGACTGTGCAGCCAAGTTGAATGGAGGTATTTTTTGTGAACAATCAATTTTCACCAGGCTTTTCCATCTGATATAAATCACCAAAAGATTTTCACCCCCATTGCCTGATTCAATATCTGTGAATCCTTTATTTCCAGTCCTCTGCGCTCCTTATTTTCTCGATGTTGGTCCAGTTGATGAGATAACATTTCTAGATATTGCTTTTGCCTTCTTGCCAAGATTTTACAGATGAATTGTCTTATTTTATTCATTACTCCAATAGAAGCCAACTGAGACAATCCTTGAAATAGATAGGATGTCGAGATGAGAGACAAGGGTTTTGGCTCCATCTTAGCCTTGCGGAAGCCTCAAAGATACACTTCAAAATAGAATAATAATAGCGAACCTTTGAATTCTATGAAATCAAATTGTGAGATTCTTCTCTTAATCAATAAAAAGATGATGGCTCCTTTGGGCCAAAAAATTTCTATGTACGAATCTTCATAGCAAGGGTTTTGGCTCCATCTCAGCCTTGTGGAAGCCTCATGTTGTAGACATTGGAAGTTCCACATCTTTTATTTTTTGTGAGCAACAAATTTTTGCCTACAAGCATAACATTGTACATTCCTCATTATTGTTGAGCCAACTGTTCCTTCCATAGAGATCCATGAGAGCCAACTGTTCCTTCCATAGTGATCCATGAGCCCCTTGACCCATCCCACAAAATGGATTTGGAAACTTTTGTCTCACCATAAAATGCATGCAAGTTCCATACCACCCCGCAACTCATCAAAAAGTAACCACTGGCAGAAAACATTTCATTGCATTTATGGCAACATATGTTGTCATTTAACCAAAAATGCGATACATCCAAAAAAAAGGAGCAAACATGACTTCTTTCATAAATTCTATATAGATGAAATAAATTCTCTCAATTCTATCCTGAACAGAGGCCTTTAGTGTTTATTAGGATACTGTACCAAAGAGTAGGCCCTCACCATTTTTGTTTTAAGTTTGTACAAAACCTATGGTGGGTTATATGCTTTTAACATTTATGTACAAATGGATCATAACAGAAGTTGGAAATCTGGTTGTTTATGTATCTGGAATGAACTCACAGTGTTGTCATTGTAATGCTTTAATTGAAAATTTTATGCAAAATGTAGACCATTCAGCAGGTGCGCTGTCAGAATTGCTTGAAAACCTTCTTAAATTCCAGCCTTTAGTACGATTGAGTGCCCGAGAAGCTCTAAGCCATCCATTCTTTACAGATGATTACTATAGAAGGTTTGGAAATGAACCACATAGTTGATCTCATGAAATGTTTGACTTGAAACTCTTACCATAAACCCTTGAATTTCTACAATATTTGACATCCAGGTGAAAGGCACACCTGTTCTTCAACCATAAATAGGTCTGGCCAATTCTTATGTAACATAACACTCATTATTTCAGCAAAAGTTTTTTAGACAAGTGTAAGGCCCTAAATTTTAGAACCCTAATTTTGGCCTGTGAAATAGACACCCTCCATCATAAAAACTCACAAATCTAAGTTTCTGCATTTCTGAATTGTTGGAGCGAATGGGAGCAAAACATATTCAGAGATCTGAATTTTATATGTTTGTAGTTCCATAGAGATGTGATCCCTTGCAGTACCAGAGATTCAAATCCGTTTGCTGGATAGGGTTTGTTGAAGGCATAGAAGCAGAAGAGCTCTAATGAGTGTTGTGGGCTCAGACTATTTACCTCACAAATCGATGATTCTTCAACTCTTAGCCTTCTGAGAACATCCCTATCTCTAGATGTAATCAATATTAAGCTCCCTGGATGAGTTTGGACAGGCAAAAATTTATTCACCAGCTCTGCATCATCTACATCATCTAAGACTATCAATGCGTTATAAGACATCAGAGGCTTTATGAGCCTTCGTCAACACTATATATCGTCACTTCCGATCCAGTCAATCCCTTGAGAAGTTTTGTCTGCAATTAAGTTAAAGAGCTTCTAGCTGCATTATCTCTGACGCGTCTTTCCTACCCCGCCTGCCCCACGATCCCCAGGGGATCTGATGTTTCCCTTTTTGTTGTGGCTGCGACAATTATTCAAGGTATCAAAATCCGCTGCTAAATGCTGCAACAGCTCAACAATGTCCAGTATTTAATATATTCAATGAAATGGACAAGAAGAATACATCTAAACAGAGAACAAATGCTACAGAATGTCATGGGTCTAAACAGAAAACACATGCTACAGAATGTCATGGGTTTTATGACATGATCAAATGTTAAAAAGAATGAATGAATAAAAAATTAAGGAATAGGGTAAGGTGACCATTGCGCATCTCATTGTATTCCTTACAGAAGGAGATGAAGAAATTGTAGCCTAAACAGCGATCTCAAACGCGGCATCGGGGCGAGATGCAGGAAGTTGCCAGACCTCCTTTCTGCCAACGAGATTTACTATCACCACTACTGACTATTGCCAATATTTATACAACTGGCAATGAGTGGCAAAGAATCTTGGCGTCTAGTGTTTCGCCTCTTGTATCGACTATTGGCATCCTGCATGAGAGGTACCATCAATCCTTCTCCAAAGGATGCTCCCTCACCCTCATTTTTAGGCTTACAAGTGCTATTGTTGGACATTGGATGATAATACATGCGCAATGTCTGAGGGCAATGAGATTTCCATGTAATCGCCATCTGGGACAATAAATTGAGTGTTTTGCTCCTATAACAAACAGGATTTCCATGTGTTTTGCCATCTGGGACAATAAATTGAGTGTGTTGCTCCAAACCCTTTTCAACGACCTGTGTTGCCCGCCGCTCCAGGGTTTTGTGACTTGCTGTGCGATTGTAAACAGATATCGGGAAACCTTTGTTTGCGAGGGTAGGTTTTGGGCCATCGCTGCCAGAACTGCCAGCCCAATTCTGGATAGAGCCCCCACCTCTATTGATGGAAAAACAAAATCACAAAATTCGAATTGAAAATTATAAAACCCTAAAATCTCTTCCACTGAGAGCAAGAAGCTCCCACACTCAGAGTTTCAGTGCGGTATAAGGAATGCAGACAGGCAGTGGAAATAAAAGCCCCAAAATCTCTTGCACTCAGAGCAGGAAGTTCCCACACTCAGTGTTTCAGTGGGGTGGGACTCGGGAGGAGTGCAGGCAGTCAGTCGAAATAAAGAAATCGACTCACAGTTCAGGCGGTTGACAAGTGATGGATCCAATGGCCGAAAATTCATTTAATCGTCTAACAATGGACCGAAGGGTGCTCAACTGTACAGAGTGGCAGGTCAGGGGAGTCCTAGAGAATGCCTTACGGCTAAAAATTGCCACAATGTTAACTATGCACCCACTTGGACTAAGAAAAGAATGAAAAAATAAGTCCACTCCTTCATAGAGGTGTATTATAACCTTCATTAACAGCTTGTAACCTTGAGTAATAAAATAAATAAGTTATTTCCTAAGTCATATCTAATGATAGTGACATGAATACAAAGAAATTAGATAACGATATAAAATAAACATAATTTGCATAATGCGTTGAAATGGAAGAAATGTCAAATCAAAATACAATAAGTTGATGTCTCATGTATAGACCTATGTAGAAAACAAGTGAAGGGAATGATCAAAACATAGAAAGGCAACCCTACATAATTCTAGCAGTTATAAATGCATTATTCTAATTACGGAAGAACATTTCCTTTAATTTGCTCGTTCAATATATTAAGAAAGAATTGAAGTTCCAAAAACAGGAAAGAAAAAAAAATTCCTAGAGTATTCCTCTATGAAATCCATATTCTGCCCTTGCTTGTCTCTTATAGTCATCGCCTTGGGAGGAGTTCAAGCTCCCACTCACATCCCTTCACACAATCTACTACAATTTTCAAAGTTGTAGATTTTACTGCAAGAAAAGCAAACAATCAAGGAATGGATTGACTTCCATATTTGTTAAATGACTGAGGAATTCAGCTCATCTAAGTTAAATTGGAGTTCATATCAACAAAGCAATAATGTTTGAAGGAAATGCCCTGCTAGGAAAGTTTAACAAGACCTCGTTGAGTCTAAAAGCTTTGGAATTATAGATTTAACTCCAATGGGAGCCACTAATCAAAGGATTAGTAAGTGATTTGACGGCAGAAGGGGTTTTATTATTTCATTTTCAGGCTCAAAGAAGATAGAGAAATATTTCAGGGTACATATGTGGTTTCTTTGATCTAATGGGTTGTACCTAAATCACCAATTGCTAGCGGGCAATATTGGGAGCGTTATCCTACTTTACTGTGGTAGGCCTCCCCTTTTCACCATTCTTATTTTGTTTTCAAGTTTCTGCAAAGCGTTGCCTTCTATCATTAATTATTGGCATGAGATAGCTAGGATAAGAACTTCCACACAGGTTGTGTAAACTCGTGAAATGTAGCTTAAGATATTTTAAAAAACTAATTGTATTTTTTGAGAGAGTAATTCAATTTTGAAATTCACTTTAGTAAAAATTGAAAATCTTATATTTAATGATTAAGTCTAAAAAAGAAGTATTTCATGTATGACCTAGACTAGGAAAAATCTCAAAAATATTTTTTTTTGCATGTAAAGACTGGTCAAGGTAGAGCCTTTCATTAACAATTGGGCAGGTTGACCGACAAAGAGACAACTCAGGCAGCTAGAAAAGAGATATTTTGGACAGCTTGCAGTCCCATACAGTTCCATATGGACATGCTGTACAGTCCATACAGTTGGTTGTACAATCCATGCAGCGATGCCATACTGCAGTACAGCAGGTTATGCTCTCTCAACAGGTTGTTCCGCTCAATTCAGAATGATTTCAGTCACCTTGCAGAGCTCTTTTTTTGTGGGCAGCTTGTGGAGGTTTCAATGTAAGTTTTCATTCCAGTTTCCTGTTTTTCAAAAGAATTTTTTGAAAAATAAAGTTAAAGGAAACTGTATTTATATTTTGTGATTGATAATATGGTTTGAAATTAATTTGATTAAATTCAACAATTTATTATTTCGCTGACATCATCAACACATTAGTCACCTAGACTTAGGAATTTTGACATCAACAACTACTGAATTTCCCACTTCCTACCAAGCAAACTTCAAGAGACCAAATCCCAGCTTCTAGACACCTCTACAGAGCTAACGCACCAGATCCATCAAATAAAATGTGATTTTCTAACCCAATATGCTGAAGTCTATGTTCAGCTTTCCCAGAAGTACATCCCCCATCATAGGGGAGCGAAGACTTTATTTCAAACACTTCAAACGCTACTTCAAAAGACACTCCTCTGGAAGACAACCTCTTGGAGGTTCCAATGTGTCTGTTTATCTAGCTAATCGTCGACCTTATTTATAACTTTTTATATTCATGATTTTTTGTAATGCTATTAACCTGCAATGGAAATCTGAGATCTATCGGAATGCAGAATAAGAAAACCAACAAAAAAAAAAAAAAAATCAGAACACTAACACACAGGGTAAACATCAAATTTCAGCATTCGTGAAAATAATTAATATGATATATAAGCCCAGTGACCCCAATCTGACCAATCAAGCCTAAGGGAGGGCAGAGGGCGCTTTCTGTTAAAGAAAAATATCAAAAAAATTGAATACTGGGTCAAATGCACTTTGAATGGCTCTGTGCGAGAGTCCATAAAACGATATGCTGCAGGACCCCCACTCCAGCCTTAAAACATATGGGAGGGTTTAAAGGCAAAAACAAAAAATTGGAAATGCCTCCGATCCAAAATAAAAGTGAGATCATACCTGGAGAGTTTCTCGAACCGGGTGCAGCGAACAAAGATCAGCATAGTCCCATGGGTTAAGCCGCCTTAAACATTTTTCAAAGGATTCAAGCATCTGAAATACTTTGGCAACATACCTAATATACCGAGTCCTTTGCGGAACAGAAAGCTTTTGAGCCCTGTTCCATATTTTTTTAATGTCGCTACATATACTGCCGTCGAAGAAATTGATGTGGACAAACTAGTACGAATGTGGATAGGGGAAGGACTGACAAAGAGCAAACATACAACCCATATGAGTACAGCCATCAAAATACAGTTGCTTGTTCTCGAACAATCAACGATCCACACTAAGATGCCTCTTATCAAATCAATATTAAATGGGTTTTGTATTGTTTACTAATCAACCCTTCTGTATCCACATCTGTACACTTTGAACGCATAAATTTCTTCATACTGCAAGAAAATAGCTCCGAAGCCCTGCAAAACTTGTCATGGTTCCATAGATTAGCGATCAGAACAGTAAGATAGGGCTCTGGGAGTAAGGGCAGACTAGGTATCCACTGGGGCGGCCGTCACCAACCATGCAATCACAAATCGACCCGTTATTATTGCATTCGCATGGGGTGGACACATTTTTAAAACCCTAGGATTTGCGTAGAGAAAAAGCTATCGGAAATTCCGCGTGGAAAAAACTGGTAACTCCATATGCAAGTTGTTTCCACTTTTCTTTGGAGTAGATTGAAAAAAAAAAAAAAAAAATCTGCAAGTTCCACGTTAAGATGATTGTTTAGATGAATCTAAGGTAGGATAATAATGTTTCCATAATCAGTTTTAATCCAGTTTTATGTATATGAAATTTAAAAAATTTCATATATACTTAAATCTAATTAAATTAGATTTTGGTTAATGTATAATTTTAGTTATTTAATGATTAAATATCAAATGTAATTGTAAATTTTATTAGGTTGAGAGGTACTCTCTAATTTAAAATGGAAACTAGTATGGAATAGATGTTGTAATGTTATATAAATATTATGGCTCTTGTTAAATAAAAAGAAAACCAACCTATATCGAGTTTAATTTTGGATCTATCAAGTGTCGAAGTGTTGAGAGGGATAAAATCTCTTAGAGTGCAAATTTTTTTTAGTGCAAAATTTGAGAAAAGTTTTGCACCTCAAAAATTTTTATCACTCTCTACGCTTGATAGATTCAAAGTTAAAATGGATCTAGACTAGTTAAATTAAAGATAATTTAATTGTAAAGAAATTAATATTGAATATATATTAATAAGTGAGTGTATATTTTCATAGTTGTTAAGACGATCGTTCTAAGGAGCTTTGGTAGTAGATGGTTGGGGTGGATTTTGGACCAATGGTGAGCAAAGGATTTGAACCTTCATTGTTCACCCACATTCGGAAGTTAACCTTGAGCTTCAAACTTTCATACTTCACGCAATGGGGCTAGACCTTGATGGTTTGCGGGTTGAATCCCACGCTGGAAGCATGGGATAATGAAAAGATGTTGCAAATGCAGTCTTGTCTTTAGAGTGTCAATGTTCTTGTTTGGCATGCAACCCTCACCAACTAAATGTTCTCAAGTAAGAAACCGAAAAAACAACATTCTTTCGCTCTCCCTCACAGTGTCTCTGATGGAGCCTTTGTCGAAATTTACGATTTGATGCAGGCAAGTGGTGCCAAGAAGGGTCTAGGACTGTAATCTAGGTGAAATGTAAAATGTGTTACCCTCATCTCTACACATGAAAAGTTTTCAAGGGTCTGGGGTTTTTCTCAAGCAATCTACCTCTGAAACTTTCACAATAGAAATCAAAATGAAGCAGATCGGGAAGAAATACCCCCTATCAATCCTCCTCTGAGATTAGAAAATATATTTGAAGATAGTGCCCCTGTGGCAAGGTTTCGAGTTTTCATTAAATCACTACAAGGAAATTTCATCCCAACTTGGGTGGGGTTTTCTAATACAATGGCATCTCTAAAGTAGATCTTGGAGAACCACCTAAGAATCCCTTTAGTTGTGAAATGTTTCTTCTATGGAGATAAACAAATGCAGGATGTATTACTTGTGTCTGATTATGGGATCTCTAAAAATTCAAATATAGTAATGCTTTAGAGACTAAATAATCTGCAAGTTCCACGTTAAGATGATTGTTTCGATGAATCTAAGGTAGGATAATAATTTTTCCATAATTCAGTTTTATGTATGGAAATTTAAAAATTTCATATATACTTAAATCTAATTAAATTAGATTTTGGTTAATGTAAAATTTTGGTTATTTAATGATTAAATATCAAATGTAATTGTAAATTTTATTAGTTTGAGAGGTACTCTCTAATTTAATATGGAAACTAGTATGGAAGAGATGTTGTAATGTTATATAAATATTATGACTCTTGTTAAATAAAAAGAAAACCAACCTATATCGAGCTTAATTTTGGATCTATCAAGTGTCGAAGTGTTGAGAGGGATAAAATCTCTTAGAGTGCAAATATTTTTTTTAGTGCAAAATTTGAGAAAAGTTTTGCACCTCAAGAGATTCTATCACTCTCTACGCTTGATAGATCCAAAGTTAAAATGGATCTAGACTATTAATAAGTGAGTGTATATTTTCACAGTTGTTGAGACGATCGTTCTAAGGAGTATTACTAGTAGATGGTTGGGGTGGATTTTGGACCAATGGTGAGCAAAGGATTTGAACCCTCATTGTTCACCCGCATTCGAAAGTTAACCTTGAGCTTCAAACTTTCATACTTCATGCAATGGGGCTAGACTTTGATGGTTTGCGGATTGAATCCCACGCTGGAAGCATGGGATAATGAAAAGAGGTTGCCAATGCAGTCTTGTCTTTAGAGTGTCAATGTTCTTGTTTGGCATGCAACCCTCACCAACTAAATGTTCTCAAGTAAGAAACCGAAAAACAACATTCTTTCGCTCTCCCTCACAGTGTCTCTGATTGAGCCTTTGTCGAAATTTACGATTTGACGCAAGCAAGTGGTGCCAAGAAGGGTCTAGGACTGTAATCTAGGTGAAACGTAAAATGTGTTACCCTCATCTCTACACATGAAAACTTTTCAAGGGTTTGGGGTTTTTCTCAAGCAATCTACCTCTGAAACTTTCACAATAGAAATCAAAATGAAGCAGATCAGGAAGAAATACCCCCTATCAATCCTCCTCTGAGATTAGAAAATATATTTGAAGATAGTGCCCCTGTGGCAAGGTTTCAAGTTTTCATTAAATCACTACAAGGAAATTTCATCCCAACTTGGGTGGGGTTTTCTAATACAATGGCATCTCTAAAGTAGATCTTGGAGAACCACCTAGGAATCCCTTTAGTTGTGAAATGTTTGTTCTATGGAGATAAACAAATGCAGGATGTATTACTTGTGTCTGATTATGGGATCTCTAAAAATTCAAATATAGTAATGCTTTCGAGAGTATGTGGGAGTATTATGGGGTCTAGGAAGTTAGCTTCGTCTGTCTCATACAAGGATGTCGATCGAGGAAAATCTAATGCAGTTGAACAACCTTCATCCCTTCCAAACCCCTATACTGTTTAAAAGTCAGATCAAATGCCAACATTTGGTATCAATATTAAAGAGGTAAATTTTCTCTTCTCTAAACTCCAATCCTCAGCTATTATCTGCAGATTTAATGGTGTCTGGCCCAAATCAAAAGATCCACACTAGCGAGTTTTTTCAACCTAGACGAAAAAATATGTAATATATCTTTACTCCAAAGGATTCTTTGTGGTACAATTTGTATTTCATGAAGATGCAGAGAAAGTAATTAGAGATGGGTAGTATTTTTGGGGTAATGTCAAACTCTTCATCTCCCCTTGGTTTCCATAATTTGATTCTTCAACAATGGTAGTAACCAAAATGCTTGTATAGGTCAAGCTGCTAAATCTTCCTCTACCGTTTTGGCACCAAAAGGTTTTAATGGACATTGAAACATCCTTGGGCTCCTTCAAAAAAATGGATACGGAAAGAATGATTAATGGTTTATTTACCTTTGCTTGTATCTATGTAGAGATAGATCTAAGCAAAGGACTCCCTTATCATATTTTATTGAAGCATAAATCCCATCCATGGACCCGAAACTTGGATTATGAAAATACAACATCCAAATGTCGTATTTGTTTCCAAACGGGACATACAAGATTTTTGTTTGTAGATCAAACAACATCAAAAAGGGAAAAAAGGCACATGATCATAAATCAAAGGGTTGGAAACCCTTCAATCCTACCTCTACGACAATAGAAAATGTGGAACCAAGGATGAGCCTCCCAAGCAAGAGGATAGGAATATTCAAAATCTTGATGATCCAGAACATTCCATGCAAAAAGTTACAGAACTATCATCAATTCCTGAATCAACACTTATTAAATCCATGATCTGCAAGGAGGATATTTTGGCAAACTCAAAGAGAGTCCATTCATCATAAACTTTTGATTTGGATAAATAATACCCCTTGGAGGTGGTGGTGGGGTTGAGCTAGCAATGATTCATTTTGTTTCATCTACAGGGGATTGGTAGAAGGTTTTGTTAAAGGTCATTTTGTCACATTTGCTCAAAAGGCCTGGAAATCGAATCAATAAACATCCTTAAACACTTTGTCATTATCCCTTTGTAAAGCCCTAAGCATCACCTCTCCAAAAAATCTGAGTTTCTAGATCAATTAGCTCAAAAAGCCATGTTTTTTGCCCCAGCGCACCCTGACCTTTAGTCCACCTATGTTGGTTGCATGTTGCATAACTGAGCACCTACGTTGATCAGTGCATGTTGCTCCCTTCTGCAAGTGCATTGATTCTAGAAATTCAAGAAAAATAAAAAAAATATCTTTGAAGTTTCCTTTTCCAAAAGCTTCCAAGGTAGTCTTAACTATTTACCACAGATAGAGAGCTTGAATTCCTATTTGATCCTATCTTGGAGACCTTATATCTTATCATTTGACCTTATCCTCCCTCTTAATTTGATGTAACGACCCCGGGTTAAAAGTTTATGTAATAAAGTTAATAAAGGCAAAATAAGACCAAGATCATAAGACACATATTCTAAGCTAAATGTTGGGCAAAACATCCTAATGGGTGTTCATTTGGTTTATTATGGCTAAGGAAAATTGGCAAAGGTAATGGCAAAGAGTTTGAAAACACAAAGAGGCATTGTTGGCATTTTATTTATGAAAATAAAGGAAATTAAGAGAAAAGGAAGTTGAATGGTCACAGGTTGCATATGAGGAAGAAATTGAAGGAAAATAATGGAAATTGAAAAAAAATAGAGGCCTCATTAATAAAAAGGCTTATGAGAATCAATTCAAAACTTTTGTTGGTTTAACTTTTGTCAATTCAGTTTTGGAGCTCCCTCTCTATTCTCTCTACTCTCTCATACTCTTGCACACTTAGAGCATTCTTGGAGCACTCTAGCATTGGAGAAAGGAAGTCAAAGAAAGGACAAGGAGGCAAAGGGAAGCAAAGATCAAGCAAGGAAGAGTTGGATCAAGCAACTACAGTGGGATTACTTGTAAGTATCAAGTTGAATGTGTGATTTCCTTACTAGTTTTGGCATGATTGTGTGTATTTGGTTATCTTTTTGTCATTGACATGGGTTTTGCCAAGTGTGAGAGTGGTTTCATCCTTGCCTTGCCATTTCCGAATAGTCATGGTGTGATGGGGTTCTTTTATTTAGTTGAGTTGGATTATCGGATGGTTTTGGAACTGGGTGAGGTAGTCTCAGGAAAACTCTCAAAGGGCTAGGAATCCCTTGACCAGTAATGGCAGGATACACGGTAAAGCCTGAGGGTGGAGATGAGAAACTTCCTCAAGGTATTGGTGAAGAAATCTGGAGGCATCCAAGCTTGTTTAGGGCCTAGTGATCCCTTGACCAGTTTTGGTGAGATTGCGGTAAAGCCTGGTAGTGTATGTTTCTTTGTTTGAGCCTAGGAATCCCTTCACCGATAATGGCGGGATACACGGTAAATCTTGGTTGTATATATGAGGGTTTCGGGCCTAGAAATCCCTTGGTCGATAATGGCAGGATACGTGGCAAAGCCTGAGGAAGCTCTGGTTGGTTTTGTTGTGAACTCCACATTCATGCTTAGAATATGGCACAGGGGTGATTGGTTGAAAGAAAGATTTGGTTCAGCCAAATCTATAGTCGAGTGGTACGTGGAAGTCCCTGATTTGCTTGGCTTTTGCATATGTTAATAAGAGTTATTTTCCCTTGTAATTCATGAGTAAATGTACTTGTTATTATGTGGCTTTGATAGTTGTTCTATCATTGTTATTATTCTGGTTATATGCCGGTTATGAGCATGGTTTTATGACAAACTTTAGTTATGACTTTCATCATGTTTTGATTAGTAAATGAATGTATGACCTAATAAATGATAATGCAACTATTATGAGAGGGCATTAGATCTTCTTGATGATTCTCAGATAAATATGAGATCCATATGTTCAAATATGTAATTATGACTTGTAGAATGCATGTTCATGATGTGTTTGACGAAATGCCTGTCATGGTTAGGCCTGGATAGGTCAAGTTCTTGTCTAAGTTTTGTATGGAAGGCTTTGTTATCATGTCATTCATTGTTATGGAAGGTTCCATTACGTTATGGGCAGTGGTTTGGAGACTAGCCCTCAAAAAGTGCCTTAGCTCTCACGGCCGTAGGCATAGAATTGGGTGAAAAATATTGCAGTCACTCCCTTGCAAGCTTATGCATACGATTTGAGAGTTGCAGTTGAATTCAAGCAGTGTTGTGTCAGCATCTTGGAGTCCAGATCAGTGAAAAGCATACTTATCTCACGATTTGGGCACTTGGAAGGGTGGTTTAACCCTTGGGGATCCTATAGCACTTGAGGGTTTTGTCAATTCCACTTCTTTAAGGTGATCTAGAAAGTTGAGTCACATCATAGTAACTCTTCATCACATATTTATTGCGATGGATCAGTAAGCTTGTGTAAGTGTGGGAGGAGGGTGTTACAGATTTATATTAGAACATGGTTCAACCTTGGACTGGATGGGCGGAATATGTTTGTCATGCATGCATATATGTTTGATGTGTATGTATGGTGATGGTCATTGTTGCAGTTGTGTTGTCATGTAGGTGTTGATGATGTTGTTGTTGGGATGTGTTTTTCATGCATACATGTCAGTGATATATGTGTTTGTTATACATGTTAGTGTCTGTATGTTGTTATGCATGTATTTTTTATGGGCATGGTTGTCGTGCATGAGGTCATGGTATGCAATTTGTATTGTCATGCATGATGTCTATATACTGTTATGATTATCATTATACATGTATTTTGTTAATCTGGTTGATCTTGCAGAAGGGATATCCTCCCTTGAACTATACTGAGGTATGTTGGTTATGCTTATATTTTGGTTTAGCTATCATGATATACTTGCAAGAAGAAAAGGATCAAAGATGACTAGAAAAATGGTGGATTATAGTTTGCGAGATTCTCCCTATAGATAATATGAGCAGCATGGTGCTGAGTACTCTCACATGGCAGACACTTTGAGAAGTTTGAAGGCAGAAATAAGAAGTTGCAAAGCAAATAATGATCGAATATGTTACACAGATTGGTATCAGAACATGGTTCGACCTTGGATTGGGTGGGCAAAATATGTTTGTCATGCATTGTTACACAATATTTTGTCATATCTCTTGTTCACTTCCCGTGCTATATCCTGAAGTGCCAAAACCTTGACTATTGTGTAGCATATCCATCATGATATACAAGCCAAAACCTCCCTGAAGAATCAAAGAAAAACTGCCCTGAATCCATTCTGGAGAAGGTTGCCTAAAAACCTAATTTTTGGCATCAACGTGTTTTGCTCCACTGCCTGCCCATGCTGATGGCATGTTGCTCAGTTATACACTCATGTTGCCAATGAAGGTTTTCATAGGAAAACCCGTGGTGAACCTCTTCTGACAGGTTTTCCCAAACTGGAGGAGAAGCTTCGCTCACTAGAATCTTCGGGAACAATGAGTTGGATATTGGTTGTTGTTGATATGGTTGATCTCTCTCATTTGAGCCTCTTGATCTTATCATCATAGGCTTTCCCCTTGAGATGTGGACCTTCCTCCCTCTTTTATGGATCCCTAACTCCCTCTCCCTTGTTATAAATTCACTCCCTTCCATCCCCAAATGGTGGGTCATTGATTGTTGCATCCATATGTTGAGATTATGCTTACATGCTACCCATTCTAGCTTGGAGAAGGAGTGTTTGAAGAGTATTTGATTGGACTTGGACATCCACCAAAAGGAGGTCTCCAACATCAGGGCATAGGTTGTATGCTTCCCTTTTTAGCTTATTAATATATACATATGATGTTCACTTTCCATAATTGTGTAAATTTTTATGCTATTAGTTTAATGTTCCCTGATCTATTAAGTAGTTTATGTTTGATGTATGTTATATATGCTCTCATATCTTGCATAGTACTTTTATCTTCGTTGTAGGTACCCGAACGTGAAGAATAACAAGGAGCAAGGCCTGGAGCAAAAGATTCAAAGCCACATCTAAGGATCGAGCGATCAGCATCAGAACGAGGTAGGTTTCTCCTCCCTTTTGCATTTGTCAAGCATAAGCTAGGAAAGTGTATGTTAGTTTGTTTAATTTGTTGCTAGACCCACTCATTGGGATAGAGGGATTGCCTTTGTCCGCAAAGGGGATTTGCCTTCACAACAAAATCGTGACTCCACTAGGGAAGCTATAGCATGTTCACCCTCCTTTCTCAACTGATCTCTTGATCAGTTTGGTTGACTATCGTGTTCTCAGTTAGTTTGGGTTGATATAGGTCTGCACAATCACTAGTTGTTATCTTAGAGTGCTCAGTCTGGAAGTGTTTGTGAAATTATCTTTATTTTTTGCCTCATTCCTCGCCCAATACACTTTTTGATATGACAGTCACGCTGCCAGTGCATTTTTTATTAAAACAGTCACGTTGATCCCCTATTTAGCGTCTATTTGGCCTTAACATCTACGTTGATCCCTGAGATTGAAAAAAAACTAGGGTTTCTCTGTCAAACCCCAGCGTGTCTGAGCCCCTGAGGTCTTGTTTTGTCCTGCATGACTGGATTTTATTGGTGTTTTGATTGATTACCTCATTTTATTAGCAAATTCTTGCTCCTTTGAACTTTCAAGTGTTTGAGTGCAATTGGATTGATTTTAGGGTTTATAGGTCAATTGGTTGTCACTTGTTGCTTGTGACTTCCTTTAGGTCTTTGGTTGCTAAATGATTAGGTCTGTTCATTTGGTAAAATCACTTGAAACATTTATTTACATTGGTTTCGATTTGTCTTGTGAAAATGTGTATTAGGTCATCTTGCATTTGAAATCCATTTTTGTCATTTATCAAACATAGATTACATTGTTTAGTTTGCAAACTGAAATGTAAGACATTTTCATTGAGTGCTTTGGATTTGGTGTTACTTTGAATGATGTCTTGTTTGCATTCGGAGTATTTTGAAGAAACCTTCGTTTTTACTTTAGTTGAAGCTTAGTTGCATCTAAACATCTAAAAATAAAAGAGAGCATCATATAAGTAAAGTGTATCTTAGTGAACTGAATGTCATTTTTTGCTTTCAATAGATTGCATATTCATTTGTGAAAGTGAAGTTTAGTTTTGCTCTTGCATTTTGCATCTGGATATTGTTTGATGCATTAATTGCTTGAACTCTCTTCCCTTGTTAATATAAAATTCATTGAAATGAAAGGTTTCATTTTTTCTCATACAGTGGCATTCTAGGGTTCAGGTAACATCGTTTGAGCTCAAAATTGAAATCTAACTCAAGAAAAACTTTAAAATTTACTGAAATAACCTAAGGAGCATTTGAAACTTAATGCAAACATTTAGAGGTCTATGCTAGATACGTGTTTAGGCATCTACAAACCTAGCAATTGTCGTTAACTTCTTGCATTGTATCTTGGGGGTGAAATCTCGTTCTAATACGAAAGTATATCAGAGGTTCTCCAATACTCTAGGGTATATCAGAGGCACTCTAGTATGGTAAGTATATCAGAACACTCTCATCGAACGATTATGTATTAGACAGCGCTAACACAGACTTGTGATCCCCGTATCGTCGAGTATATATTGGGAGACCCCACTAGGTTGTTATCCTTTAGCCACAGGTAACTGAGTCAGTCGCCTTATAAACATGATACATTGAACATAGCATTCAGGGAGATCGACCGACGTACGTTAAGTCCTTGGTTTTGGCTAAGGTGTATATAATGGTTCATATATACTTGGTAAAACCTCTTGCCTAGCTTACCCCTCTTTTATTTTGTTTTGTTAATTTCTAAAATCAATTAATTGATCGCGAAACAACATCCTTCCTATGGAAATACTCCTTAGTAGATCTTAGGTTGATATCGATGGCAACATTTCCTGAGTATACCAGTCAAGGAAACCCCTTTGACGGGAATCCTAGTTCTTTTCCTTCTTTTAGAAATACGGGTGCTTCGTATATGGCAACATTGTCCCTTCTTGGATTGACCATTGGTCTGCCACTTTGGTTATTTTTGACCTCATTGATTCCAAGTGTCCAAACTTCTTTTCAACCGAGTTCTCCTCCACCTGTGACAACATCAACCTCATGTTGATCCTAAAGTTGATCCCTCACCTTATTCACCTATTTCCTCACCTTGCTTTTCCTCTTCGCCTTGTGAAAGTTTGGATTCTAGTAACCAGGAAGCTAAGTAGAAGAAGAAGAGGACGAAGAAGAAGAAGCAAAATAAGCAAGGGGGAAACCAAGCAACCTTTGCTACGGATGCAATTGATGTAAAGAAATCTTCCAATCATCCCCAGAAAGTGAAATTCCCTTGCATGTTATGTAAGGGTGACCACCTTCTTAGAAATTGTCTTGGTATTTCCAAGGTTTTAGAAGCGTGGTCCACAGGTTCACATCGACCTTTGTCATCAACCTCTAGAGATCATGTTGGTGATAAACCTTCAACTAGTGACAATAAATCCCATGGCAAAAAGGGAAAAGCCAAATTTCCCTGTAATTTGTGTGAAGGTAATCATCCCATTCACCTTTGTCCTCTTATGGATGAAGCTTCCAAAGAGTTGGAAAACCTTACTGCTTCATAGCCTCATCTTCCGGCTGGTTATCGAAAGCTTTCCTTGATCCTCTACTAATTGATCTAGTGATTGATCAAAATTCATATTTGGTCAACCCCACTCTCTCTGAAAGTGAGTCTCGTGAGTCCATTCTCGACCAACCATTGGTCCTCTACTAGTTGATCTAGTGATTGATCAAAAGTCATATTTGGTCAACCCCACTCTCTCTGAAAGTGAGTCTCGTGAGTCCATTCTCGGCCAACCATTGGTTGAGAAAACAGTAGCCCTAACTCCACCTTCATATAACCATACCTTTTTGGTAGAGTGTGAACCTCATACGGCACAAGTTCTTCTGGTTTCTTCAGTTTCAAATGAAATGGAGGGAAATCCTCCCGTTCTCGAGGTGCATGAGAGTAGTTCTCATGTTCCCATAGCACAAGAGGGCATCTCTCACATTCCTACGGCATCCCCTCTGAGTAGTTTAGTCACTTATTTTGATTGGAGTCGACTGGAAGGATATCATCTTCCGTCTTATGTGCCTTTCTATATTACAGTACAGGTTTACAATATGGTCGTACCTAGTGTTAGCACTCTATATTTCTTAAGACTATGAAATAAATGCAAAGGTAACCACAAAACCACTTTTAAGTTTAGAAGATAGCCCTGCTAAACTCAAAGAGGGATCTCTCTGTCAGATTTAGCTTTGTTTGCTTTGAGATTTTAGGCTAGATGTGAAAGTTCAAGGTTTGGTTTTTGAATTGATTGTTTGGTTGATAATGTAAGAATGGACTATTGGGAAATGGAGTCAATTCGCTATAGGTGGATCTTTTCAGCAATGACAAATGAGTTTAACAGGGCAAGGTAGGCAGATTCATTGGATCTTATATGCTTGATGAGATGGGAAAGAAGAAATTTCTAAGTGTCCATTAAACATAAAGCAATTAAGAATTCTATTGCTCAACTTCGGTTGAAAACATTGAAATTGTTCAAAAAACTTAATTGAGTGTATTTAAACAAATTAAGATTCTTTATTTTCTTTGAACAAAATAGATTAGAAACACATGTGAAATTACAAAGAAAGGAAAACACAATAACAAGAGAGAATATCACTTCACCAACAAAATCTGACACAGGAATCTTGAGAAGCTTCTGTATTACTGAAAATTTGTCCACTGGAACTTATGGAGCAACTTTACATCAATAGTCCTTTTCTTCCATACAAAAATCAACCCACTCTAAGTCTTATTATAACATATTTATAGAATTTGTGCTAAACTATCTTTAAATTTCAAAAATGAACTGATTACAAAATATTCTCTAACAATTTCTAGAAAAATCTAAATAATAAATTAAAAATAACATAATATCTCCAAATTATATGTTGGAAATATTGAGTTGTTTGCAAGTATCTTGCATTGAAATATGGAATTGAAATTTACATAAATGATCCTCAATATGTTGATCTTCTGCTGCTATGTGTCTTAGATTGATCTTCATGCCATTGAAATCTGGAAAAAGGTTGAAATTGTCTTCATAAAATCAACTAACTTCCCTCTTAAATCTGATTGCTCTGCCTTTGAGTTCTATTTTTCTCATTTTTACCTTTCATCATCTTTTGAATGCTTCCTTATTGTTACAAAATATTTGGGGAAAAATATATATTTTAAATAATATTACCAAATATTTTAATTAAACCCTTAAATGAATTCCATAATTAAAATTTTAAACATATTTGTTTGAATGATTGAACAAACCATTTTGTAAATCCATGCCTTGTTTTCTAAATCTATGTGTTGTTATGTTTTCCCATGGATTTCCAAAATCATGTATTGTTTTGTAAACCCATGGCTTGTTTTTTCTTCCCATGGATTTTGGAAAACCATGTGTTTCTTTACCTTCTCTTTAAAAACTCATTTTTTACTCATCCTCTATTTACTTTCACTTGTAATCTCAATTCACCTGCACCAGTAAATTCAAATTCACATGTACCTATAAATTCTTTTTACATCTGTAAGTCTTGTTTTACTTGTCCTCTTATCCGTGAAATTCATTTACATCCCATCCATAAAAATATTTCATAAATGTATGAAACATTTATTTATATACTTTCCAGCGAAAATTTTATTTCACTTGTAACTTCATTTACTTGTACTTGTAAATTTCCTTTCACCTTCACTTGTAACTTCATTTACTTGTACTTGAAAATTTATTTCATAAATTTACGACCTGTAAATTTCCTTTCACCTCAGTCACATTTGACTCATCCTCCTTCATCCCTAAACATATTTCATAACATATGAAATTTCCATTTATATACTTTCCCGCCAAAATTTAAATGTATTTCCACCATAATTTAAATGTATAGGAAAAATGGTTTTTCCAGAGGGGACTGATTTATTGTTGAATGTTAGTATTGTTGTGCTAATTTCAACTTCATATTTAAAAATAAATGCTTATCTTTTGCTTCATGTGCATAGGTTCTTATGGTGTTTGTGAATCAAAACATGTAAATTTATATCAATTTTTATGTTAGAATCATGAGTAAATTAGGATGAACGACAAGTGTTGAACAACAACAAGTAAATGTACAACAAACCATCAAGAAGAACACTTAACACAATGTTTTGATAAAGGAGTTCACCCTTCTTGGGCTACATTTGATTGGTCCAACTTCCATGGCTTGGGCCTCTGTATTTGTTCAAAATGGAAAAAAAATGTTGTTTACAATGCTCTACTGCTCCTAAAACATGTTTCAATGGACTCAAAGCATCAAAATCAGCAGGAACACCTTTTCTTGAGCTCAATTTGGTCAAATTTTGCTCCAGTTATGGTCAAAATTGCTTTCTCCTAGAAAAGCTCCTCTAAAACTGGAGGAACTCTAGTTAAATCCACTAAACTTGGATTTTCCGCCAAATTTGGAGGGTCCGTAAAAACACCGTCGAATTAAACTCTAGTTTAATTAATATAAAACTCAAATTAATTAACGGTTAATTGAGTTGAGTGCTAACACCGCGCATTTAAATGACACAGTTAGGCTAATCGTTAGCCTTAACCCTCCACTTCATGGAGTGGACACATGTTGCATTGAATGTCGGGTTATGGTCTTTAATCTGCGCAGTTATGTGGAGTGGTCAGCATTAACCGTGAGTGTTATGGTTGCATAGCCACTAGATGGGGCTCCGCCCGCTGTTATCGCCAGAGGTTTTGGGTGGTGTTCACATGGGAGGGTTGGCCCTCCTAACCCCTAACCGTAACCGCGTTACAATTCAAATATGTGTGGAGACCTATAACAGTTGATAACTTGTGTTGTAGTGTAGTGGTATGTCACATGGTTTATGTGGAGCAAGTCCCAGGATTGACCCCCCCGGCCTGCCATAAATTTTACTGCGCGCCGATTACATGTGGTCCTTCGGGGAGGGACACGTGGTAGCCTTCAGGTTTTCCACTTGTCCCCTCCTCATTGGTCCACTTCAAACCAATCATAACTTGCCATGTCACCACACTTGTTAACTAATAGAAACATGACACTTGTCAAAATATGATTGAACGTTGACCATATGTTGACCCTGTCCAGTCATATGCCACGTCAACAGTACAAACGGTTGACTATGCAGTGACTGTACACATTTTTTTCCAAAATTTCCTCTGTTTGGCAAAGCGGCCAGCGGGCTCTATTTTCCTCATATGATCTTTGTTTTGAACGAAATGATTTGCGTTGGGATTGTTTCACCGAGACAGACGCAGTCATTCAGGTTTCGAATGATTCCAAGTACTTTAATTTTTGAGCTAAGTTTTGCCCCTAATCCAGATTCCGATCACTCCTTCCCATTGACAGGCTTTGGATGCGCAAAAGTTGGTTATCTGACGAGAGCTGAATACCCTTCTCCTTCCCAAGTTCTATGAATTGATTCTACTCGGAAAAATCTCCATGATAACCAGTTGGGTTCACTGACATGCCTTGCCTTGCAGTGGCTTAGCACTTCAACCAATGTTCTCCTTTTGTTGCTGACCCAATCCAACACTTGTTGGCTGCTTGTTGATTACCCTGTTGTACCAAAGCGATCCCTCGGTGCTTGGAAAGCTGACTGATGGCCTTCCCATTGAGAATCATGTTCCTCCTTTGCAACACATGCATTTGATGCAAGCTTCTCCTTGGAAACCACTTTTCCAAGTTAAGCCCATCTGAGTGAACTACAACAATGAGTTCCAATATCAGTAATAACAAGAAACAAAATGACCATTCTTTTACCTCCACGGTTCCAAATTCCACATTTGGAAGAATGCATTTGCTATCTCTTTCGCTTCTTAGCGTCAACACATCAAATCGCCTACAATGGCTGCAAGTTTTTTTGGCATTTTTGTGCACTTTCGCTTCTTGATTCCATCATCCTCCAATATTAACATGTTGCTCATGTCATGATTTGAGAATGAAGGCTAATCATGAGTCTCTTGCTCAAGCTTGGACCTTCCAAAATCCCGCGACATCTTGTCACAGGAAACATCTTTCAAGGTTAATGGTGTTTGAAAAACATTCATGCAAGAATATAACTTGATGACCTCTTCCTCTTGCTTCTTCAAAGCAACAAATGTCACATCATGTGAACATCGGCATGTATTCTTACATCTTTTTATACACCAAGATGTTATAAAACATCGACTAAACACAAGTCGACAAAACATGCTTCTTCAAACAACTGACTTTCAAGTCAAGCAAAAGCATGTACAACAACTTGACGATTTACAACAATAATTCCACATTATCATGACACGATTCATCACATCTCCCTTTCATTTTTGGAGACAAATCAACTCTTCCAAGTCGATATAACATACATGTAACAATCAATCAACCACACAAGTCAATCACTCATTCTTGTTCAAACACAATGAAACTATAAAAAATTCCATTGCTCACACACACAAACTCTCATGCATGTATAACAATTCTCAACTCTCTCACAAGTACAATCACAAGTATAAGAATCCCATTTTTATGTACGAGTACTTAGAGAGATGAAATGACCAAATTTGCTGCAACAAAGTTAGTCGACATACTCCACTTTCGAACACCTTCCTGACATGCAAGTTCAAGAATGCCACATGCATGCAAATTTGTATTTGCAAATTGCCATCTTTGTTGCATCTAAGTGAGTCAACATAAATCCACTTTTCCAACATCTTGCTTAATGCAATATGAAACATACTTTCAACACAAAATAAATGCATCAATAACAAGGAAATGCAAATCTTGCCTTATTTGTATCAATTTATCAAAAGAAATGCAAGGCCTTAGTTGGTTAAGAAATCTAACCATCTCCTTCCAAACCATTTCAATGGCACTTCTTTCAGCTATACTTCATCATGTGTATCATCCTAACCCACATCAATTATGGAATCATCTTTTCCATTCTTTCCAAAATCTCTCTCCACCTTCTTCAAATGTCGTGGATGGCTTGTTGGATGTAAAGTCTAACACTTGTCTACAAGATGATCCTGCTTATGGCAATGAGTGAAAAATAATTGCAACTTCTTTTTCAACATGGTCTCCTTTATCCAATGGACCTTTGGCTTTCTGTCTCTTTTGTTTTGAACGTTTCCTATGTATGGCTATCCTCTTCCAACACCTCTAAATAGTATGGTTATTCAAATCACAAAAAAACATGATAATTTTCTCCAAATCTTATGTGAACATTTACCAAGTTTATCATAATCAAAAGAAACTTGATTAAAGGAAAATTTATACCTTGAACATTCACCTTTGTTGCCTTCTTGAGGAGGTGAATTTGATGAGGTAGTGGCTCTCTTCGGAATACCAAAAATGGTTTCAATGACCTTAGAGATTTCAACATCTACAAATAGCTCACTGAAGAGCTTCCACAATTAGGCAGCTTCACACAAGATCATACTCATAGCTATGTATTCGGTCTCAGCAGTGCTTATAGAAACCGACTTCTGCTTCCTGCACATCCAGGATATCAAAGTAGAACCCAAAGAGAACCAACACTCAGAAGTGCTCTTGTGATCCTCCACACTACCTGCCCAGTCAACATTCGAATAATCATGAAACTTCACATTTCCGGCAATGTATCTCAATCCATGAGAGATTGTGCCCCGAAGATATATTAGAAGATTCTTGGCACCAATCCAGTGAGGCTCAACCAAATATGAGCTCATCATGCTATCTGCAAAACATATGTCTGGACAGAAGTTCACCAAGAACATCAACGCGAATGAGTTTATGAAACTCAGAGGCATTTCCTAAATCTGGTCCGACATTACTACCACACAACTTCTGAAAGTTAAGATCCTTGAGATATTCACATGCTTGCAGTTTACCATTCCAAATCCGGAATCCAACTCCCTCTTACTTTTGCAAATGAGAGGGTCTACACCTGTCAGAAAGAGGTCGTCCTCAGAAGGTGTCGGTATGAGAGGTCTATCATCCACAACCTTCAAGCAATGGTTTGGTCGACTTAACTCCTAATGAATCTCAACTTCAATCATCTCATACTATGCCCAGGGTGTTTTGTTTCAAGCCATAGACACATTTCTTCCATCTGCATACATGAGATTCCTGATCATGAATCTCAAACCCCTTGGGTTGTTCCAAACCTATGGATCTGCTACATGAGTGGAATGGTCCCCTTGCAAAATTTTCCTTCAGTACATCTCAGACATGTATCTTCATGCTCTTCTTGAATTCAGTCATCCCTGTCACCATATGACTCACATCAGGTAGGGCCCCCTAATAAGTAGACCTCTGGTGCTATAGATGAATGTGTCAACTGACATGGTCCCCAATGGACCATCCTGTAATTTGATACAAATTTCCAACCTTGAACTCAAAAGCATCTTTAAAAATTCCATTTTCAAACACGTACCTATCCATCGATGAATGCCACCCTGAAACCTTTGACTTCCATTGCCGAAATGGACACCAAGTTCTTCGTGTAATCAAGTAGACAAAAGATATTTTGTAAATGAATCGAGTTACCCTCATTTACTTGAGGAGTAACATTCCCTACACCTTTTTCGGGATAGGTAGCATTTACTCCAAGTATAATCTCAAGATTGTTTCCATCTCTACCAAGTTAGAGAGAGCACCCTTCTATTTGATGAAGTACCTTGAAGCACTACAATCAATAAGCCAAATTCCCAAAGAGTCTGAAGGAGAGGGCCAATACAAGATAACGCTTCTTTATCTTATCAGAAACAACATTTGATTCTTCATATCTGGGGTTCCTTGCTTTCTTTGAAGAGTTGGTCGTTTCCTTGACGACCTGCATACCTTTGATCATTGAATATGTCCCTGGAATGATTGTTATTATCATCAAGTGATGTGTCCCTACCATTCAAACACTCCCTAGCATAATGGTTGAACTTATGACAAACAAGGCATTTGCCTTTCCTTCCACCCTTAGACCTGGACTTCCCATTGAAGTGATTTTTAGGTAGGCCATCAGAAGCTTCCGCTGCACCATTATGATAATATTCTCTGCTTTGATTTCACCCTTGGTGAATTTGAAGAGGGATGAGGAATCCATTGATCCTTTTGTCCTTTCCCAACTATTGTCGGTGATTTCCCTTTCACTCTTACTCGGGCTTTGTCTTCACCTCAGCTCTGATACCATGTTAATTTAAGGTATGTTTTATGCTTAGAGTCATTTATTTCAATTTTCATAGTTAGCTCAATATCTTTTCCATATTAACAATCACATCATAATTAAAGTAAATTGTAGATAAAACATAAACATATATCGTAGAAGACAAGCCAAGACAAGAGGACACAAGATGTGGCACTAGCCAGGGACAAACCCAATGTGGGGAACCCTTGATCAATTCTTCTTATATGTTCTTCAATAGTTTAGCAGAGAGAGAGAGATAGTACATATACAACAGAAGTCAACATTTTGACTTATCTAAATAAGAGCATAGATCATCTCTAAGTAGATGAAACATGAGGTAGTTGAACTCAATTGAAGACATACTTCTTCAAATAATTCTCCATCGCCTTGCTGCACCTATCATTGTGCTACTCCTCCTCATCATGTTGCACCTCACTGTGTTGCACCACATTGCACCCATCATCACTATGTTACACTTCATCACATGTTCCCATCACTAGGTTGCACTCGATCATTATGCAACACTATACTGATGTCTCTAACACCATGATGCGTCTAGATATGTAGTTGCATCCATAGGTTGTATCTTAACATGTTGCATCAACTGTTGTAGCCAACCATAATTCTTCATCAATATTATCCACCATGTGACCTTGTTGTCCTGTGCATCTTTGTAGCACCATGTATCTTTGCAGCACTATGTACCTTGTTGTCCCATGTACATTGTTGCACTAGTTACCTTGTTGTCCCATGTACATTGCTGCACTAGATATCTTGGTGTCCCATGTACATTGTTGCACTAGTTACCTTGTTGTCCCATGTACATTGCTGCACCAGATACCTTGTTGTCCCATGTACATTGCTACACTAGTTACCTTGTTGTCCCATGTACATTATTGCACTAGATACCTTGTTGTCCCATGTACATTGCTGTACTAGTTACCTTATTGTCCCATGTACATCGCTGCACTAGATACCTTGTTGTCCCATATTCCTTTGCTTCATCATGTGACCTTGCTATCCCATCTTCCTTTGCTGCATCATGTGACCTTGTTGTCCCATCTTTCTTTGCTACTAACACACCATACAAACACTGTTGTTTGTCACTTCATTACTATTGTAATTTCTGGGACTGGTTAGGGCACACAACAGTCCCTAACCGTCCTCAAATCTGGCCCAGAATTTCCCTTATGAAATGCGGCCTGCCCTACTGTGAACATACCTCATTTAGATGACTGCGACTAGGGTATTCTAGGGTTGCAGCTAGGGATTCCTTAGGACTGCGTCTAGGGCTTCCTTAGGACAACATCTAGGGCTTCCTTAGGACAACGTTAGGGATTCTTTAGGACTCTGGCTAAGGCAAATTGTTAAGCCTCCTTTCCTCCTGCGCCTTAGGGCTACTTCCTCCTAGATTTCTCTCACACTAAAACCCAAAATAAGTGGAGAGAAATCAAGAGAGAAGTGTGTGTGAAATGACTCTCAAGTCATCTCATTTTATACTAAAACGTTGAGCAAATGTGGGTGTTATTTAGTTGTTGGCCGACCTTGACGAATGTCTTATAACACAAATAAATTCATAACACCATGAATACTTATCGGAATCGGATGATTTTTAGATCAATCCTACACCTCTCGATGAGAGGGATCTAAGAAAAATATCAACTACCATTAATAAGATGTCTGACATGGAGTTTGACCCTAGTTTCCAATTTTAACATATCTACAACAAACTTTTCCTCAACCATTAAATACAAAATTGATGTAGGTGTCAAAAAATAATCCAATTTTTTTTTTTTTAATATTTTTCATTTTGTGTGCCACTACTCTCATTTCCATAACAAGTCTCAATATACACTCCCTTCATATTATGCAAATTGGTTCTCATAATTGTTTATGAAAAGATAGTCATTTAAAAAGGCTCAAGTAGCGCTCTTCACTTTTCTTCATCTCTGCCTCCCTCTATGCATACATGTTTTGCTATCTCAAAATTTCTTTGTTCAATTCAATTCTAAATTGTTTGTTGCTCCATTCTAGTGCCATGATTTCCCGAGTCCAAATGAATTCTGATTTTTGTTTTCTTTTTCTCTAGTGAAGTCTCTTCATTGTCCAATCATAGGTCAATGCACCAAACTCTATAACGTGCCCATGCGGTCATCAACTGTCATGCTTGAAAGGACAATGAGATAGTCCTTTCCATTTATTCCTTTCAGTGGCTCTTTCTCGGTCGAGACAACGTCCCTTTTCACTGCAAATTCTAAACTATATATATATATATAATAAACTTATTTCTTTAGCAGACTAGCACCTCTCCTCATATTGGATCGTGAATAACCTTACTGATCACCATCTAAAAACTTCTTGATACATATTCCAATCATGTCTGTCAATTTCATTAATTTAGCTTTATCAAAGAATATAGTGTGGCATTAAATGACAATACACAACTTTCACTCTCCTTTATCCTTTTGGGTAACTCCATTAAAATTGATCTCAATCACTTATACCTTATTGCATTTTATTGGAAACTTTGCTTAACTTTATTAGTCTTTCACAATCTTTTACTGCTAAAATCAACATGATAACATGTATATAGTCCTCACTACCATCTTCTCATACTTCATCTCTCATGTGTTCTCTTATGTATATCATTTCATATTTTTGTAACTAAGATCATATCAAAGCCTTTATATTAAGATGTTTCAAGAGCTTTATGACCTTGGCCTCCTGAGCTCAAAATTCTCCTTTAAGCTCTCCCCAAGCAATTCTAGTGATTCACAAATACAAACTCCAAACAATTTGGTTGATTCACAAAGACATTACCTTAGCAAATAGTTGTTCTTGACTTTCTACCCTAAACTCGCCTATCAAGAACCTCTGCCTTTGAAATCTACTACACTTGGGCTCCTCCCAACACTGTTGTCTTTATCTTCTACATCTGTTGCACTTGGACTTCCTCCAATTCTTCCAACTTCTTCTTCAAAGGACAATCAATAGCAAAATGATCATGATAATAAAGGAAACAAGCAACATTCTTAACTCTAGATTTGGGAAATTTCAATCACTTCCTTGTCCTCACAAGGTCTTGGTTTGCACCATCCGTGCTGCATATAAGCATGGACAAAGAATCACCCTGCTGTCTCAAAGAATCAATCTACTTTACTACCTCGAACTTGTTTTTGTCCACCTACTCAACTTGCCACCAAAGCTTGCAACGCCCTTCCAAGTCATGGTGAAGAGGGCTTGAAGTCTTCAAGCTCTGTGCAAAAATGTAATCTTGATTGCTTGTTGCAACAAGGCAATGAATTTGTGTTCCAACCTTTAAGTCACTCTTGTGGTTGATTTTGTTCCCAAACATGTTGCTTTGCCTCAAGTTTGCTCAAACATAATGAACAACGCTTGCATTGCTTTGATACCACTTGTCACGAACCTACAATTTTCCCAAATTTTCCTAAGCGGACCTAGCTTTCCCCAAGTCTGTTTTCACACTTGAAATTGTGCGACACTATTTGACTCGACCACAGTGACTTGGCTAACCTACACCTACAACAACCACACTACACATTTTAACTTGAGGTCTCCTCATAACTTCGCTTGAGGTCTCCTCATAGCTTCGCCTTAAGTTCTTATTGTAGCGGCTACAACCACCCTCCAAAATTTTGGCCTGCACCCAAATTCGAAGCCTCCCTTGAGAGTTTCACTTGACGGTTGCATACACTTGGGTTCACTTCGTGAGCTCATGTGAGCCTTCGTACTCTCCTTGCTTGTTCATTCCACCCAAGATTTTGCATGTTGATGTCAATATCTTGCTTGCGACCATGTTCTAATCATGCTCAAGGTCTTCGCTTCGTGTGTACATGTTATGTTCACTATGAAAGCATCTGTCACACTCACACACGGAGTCACATTCATTGTAGCACAAGTGTCGTCACGGTCGATCAACGATCAATCACGGTATCGCGCTTGTCACTTGCACCGTCGGTCAGTCATGTTGAACATGTGCATTTGGTTCGTTTGAGTTGTCTCGTCGTCAAGCCATGTGGGTGTCTGTTTGTAAAATCACATTTGCATCTTTCACTCAGTCACACACTTAGTCATTTTGTTGAAGCTTTGGCAATCTGACTCCCCTTTAACAGTTGGACCATCACCCCGCCATTAACTCGATCGACTGCCACCCAGAACAGCACAGAAGCATCAAGCAAAGTCTTTTCAAGCTGCACTGCCCGCAAGAAATTCAATCAACCTTCATGCTGGCCACCTGGAGAGTCAGACCCGACAACCACCCCAAGACTGACTCCCCTCAAAAATTGCGCAGAGATTGTTGACCTTGCCCACCCTGCTAATTGAGGAAATTGCATAGACAGGTCGAATGGCCGAAGGCTCAATCACTTGCCCTTCGGGCAAGGCCCCATTAACTTGCCCTTCGAGCAAGACCGCTAAAATAAACTAAAGAACTTGCCCGAAGGGCAAGTGGTTGAGCCTTCGGCCAACCTTAAGCCTTTGGCCCAGACAGACACCAAGTGCTCATCCCTGTCTCCCTCAGAAAATTGTGTAGTTTTCCTAGTCATTCCTTTCGACAGTTGATCGACTGCTCATCCAAAAAATTGTACAACTTTCATGAGCAGGCCTTCTATTTCCCAACAATCCGCTCAGCTCAGAAATTGCATAGAGATGATCAGCATGCCGACCTCTCAGCATCTGTGCAATTCCTCTTACCCAGCTCTTGACAGCAGACAAAAAATTCCCTTCAGGAATTGCGCAGTTTCTACTGCCAACCTCCTGGCAACTGACTGCCTTTTCCCCTTAGGAATTATGCAGTATCTTCTGCTAGTAACCCAACAGCCAACTGCTAGTTCCCTCTAGGAATTATGCAGTTTTGGCTGCCAGACTCCCAGCCAGTTCCTCCAAAAAACTGTGCAAATCCTGTTTGCCAATTCTCCCTACAGCCTGGCCTGTTCCTCCAAGAAATTGCGCAAATTTTGTTGTCAAGCCCCCACTGCCCGCTCGTTTCGGAAAATGCGCAGATTTTGTCTACTTTGCCTTCTTGCATTCGAGAATGTCCCTCCCAAAATTTGCGCAGTTTTGCCTTCCAACCGAGCCAGACCTCACAGATAGCCACTGTCAACTCGGATTGCTCATCTTCATCACCCAATGACCCTTACGCAGTTTTCATCAGCAGTGCCTGGAGCCATCATCCCGCCTCACAACCTTGTTGCCTCTCCCAGTGATCTGCATCCGAAATGATCATGTGTCATGGTAGACTAGGAGGTTTTTGGATTTGATGTTGTCTCGTCATGAGTGATTACAGGGACAGATACATTAACAAACATGGCGTGACAACGAATGGGATAAACGAAGGGAGCACATGCAGAAGGACAGGTTCACTAACAGATGAACGAACGATGCACGCAAAGAGATGTGCTCGCGAACGGAGGATCATGCAAGGATGTGTTCGCAAATGAACAGACGAGCAAACATGCAAGATGCACTCACCAACAAACGAACATGCACCTTTCGCAAACAGACTAATTTGCCAAGCCTTCCAACATACAAGCAAGGAGCAACGTGCCAAAGCAACGTCAAGCGAATGAATGACCATCGAAGACTCTGTGCACCTTGCCATAACAATATAAATTTTGAAATGAGAACTATAAACTCAAAACGAGAACTCTAGCAAAAAAACAAAAGAAAACATGAAAAACAATGCTAAAAACAAAAATTGTTGATGCTGGAATAACACATTTTTTTTCAAAAGTAATGTTTGTGTAAAAAATACCTTCAAAACGAAAAGTGTTGATGCTAGAATAATACTTTTTCTTCAAGAGCAAATTTTCAATGTTTCAAAATAATGACGTAAAAGATTTTATCATGACTTTGGAAAAACATTAAAATTTCAAAAAATAAAAAATAAAAATTAAAAC
>APFE030392064.1:237158-345725 GCA_000404065.3 Pinus taeda | reverse complement strand
TAAAAAAATAGACATAATAAATTTTAAAGTGTAAAAAATAAGCCCTCTAAAAAAAAAATTGATGTTGCATCAACACGTTTCAAAATCAGCATGAAAATCACAAACATTTCAAAACAAATATTTATATTTGATACATAAGAAAATTTAGAGTGTCAAAAATATGCTCTGACAAAAATAAATAAATAAATATATGTATGTATTTTGGATCACCACTTTTCAAAATCGAGTCATTTTTTGCTACTTTTATGAAACGGGTAATTGTATCAATTATTTAAAGTGTCAAAAATATGCTCCAAGAAAAAGAAGTATATTCTTCATTACCACTTTTCAAAATCAGGTCACTTTTTGCTACCTCTACGAAATAAGTAATCGTATCAGTGCCTGTTTCAAAGTTTACATTGTTCCATGCGAAGGTGAAGCTGTGACACATCATGAAGACATCCACCACCCAACAACGCTATAGCTCGACATGCACTCCAACAACAATACAAATGTATCAGCACTGTCATGTCGAGTCGTGGCATGAGTCATGTCGTATACATCTCTACTGTGGGCCATGTTGTCAATCAATGTAATGTAACATGGAAGTCCAAGAGACCTACCTGTTGTACAAAGAGTCATGTAAAATCGAAAAATCATAGAAATCACACAGTGATGAGGGTAGTCGAACATCCACAAAAGTCAGTGTCACCCTTGGCTATAAATACCCCCTCATTTGTACATGCAAAGGACTTTTCACCTCAGCTCCTCCCACATAGCCAAGAGAATCTGTAATCTTTTCTTTGAATAAGTAGTGGCTCCAATGCTCCGCGCAAATTAGTGATGTATGGTGTAACAATGTGTCTTGAAACATTCGCTTAATTCAAAAGCCTCCTAACAGGCCATCACATTTTCACACATGTATTTTAACTGTTGTAAGACTAATCTTGAACACTTGTAATGCATGTTGTTTTAACCTGTGTTGAACATTTGAACTTATTTCACTTGTTGTAATACATAATCTATTAATGAAAATGTGTTGTATACGCTGTTAACATTGTCTCGCCCGTGGTGGCTACCTACCTGGGCATCAGACAAACTTTTCACATAAGACTTCTTGTAACAATCATTGCACTTGTGCAAACTTATCTGCTAAGTGTTATACGTGTTATATTCCCTTGTGTGTTGTGACTGTCGAATCCATGTGGACTAGTCTTGTTGTGTTGTGTGTTCCTAGCCGAGTTGGAGCTTTCTCCCAACCAACTTAGAACTCACTCTCACCCTCCTCCTCTACAGTGAAAGAACCATTAACACAAGTAACACTAGTAATCACCAGAGACACGAACATCATTTCTCGAAGACAAAGCATACCACTCTAATGTGCTGACAAAACAAGAGTTGAGGCAAATCCTTAAGATAATGGCAACTGAGCTATCATATCGAATGGGACTCCCACACCAAACGGTGTGAGGTATAGTTGGGACTTCATACCAAGGTGATCCCCTGAATGTTGGCGGATCTAGCACCGTCAACAACTATGACATGTCAATTGCAACTAAATCCTACTTAACCAAATTCATTAAACAATAGGCACACATCCAACCACAACTTTAAAACATCCCAAAAATACTTTAACACTTACCCAACAAAATACATTACAAGGAACATAACATTCATTCAAGTAAAGGGGTTTTAGCAACACACAAGTATAGGTGGCTTACAAAGCAAGTGTCGTAACTTATTATATCAAAAATGTTACTGAGATATAACAACAAAATTGCAACCTTCTATCTGCAACTTTATTATAGATATACAAAAAGTCTAAGAAAGTATTGCCTTTTGACTACTACCCAATACATTTACAGAATCCAAACCCCTAAAATAGCTGCAATATTGCCTCTTGTAAGTCTTGTCTTCTTTTTCTTCACACTCAACTAGTGCCATTTCACCCTACCATGTCAACCCTGAACTTAGCACAACGATTGAGCTCATTTACACTCTTGGTGAATGATCAATGGACGATGCTTTAGCACCTTTGAGGTGTCCACTACTTATACAAGACTTGTCTCATACTTGCTACCTTCTTCGACATATTGCAATCCTCTCCAAACTTAAGTGGACTCAAGTGTCGCAACTTTTGTGATCAGTGGTGCATCTAACCCCCTTCATTACTAGATTTCCAACTGTCCAACATCCAATGGTGTTGTGCTTAAGGCACCACACACCTAATAAGTGCGCCCAAGGCACCCAAGTGCACCTCCCAAGGGTGCACCCAGCAAGCATGCCTAAACGATGTGTGCCTACTAGTGTCTCTACCCCTTCTTGTCTACCCACTATCCAAAATCCAATGGTGTTGTTCTCACGGTGTCCAAGCACACCTAGTGAAGGTGCACCCAGCAAGTGTGTTTAGTGGGTGTGTGCATGAAGAATGTTTGCCCAATGGTGCCTTTGTCCCCTTCATTCATGTTCCAGCAATTATCCAACATCTAATCATGTTGGGCCCAAGGTGTCAGCCACATACCTAACAAGTGCGTCAACCACACCCAAGTGTGCCTACGAAGGGTGCACTTAACAAGTTCATCCAATGGATGTCAACCCAACTAGTGCATTCCACAATTGCACTTTTGAATGTTTATACCCAAGGGAACATCAACCCATCCATTACAACCCTAAAATGGTGATGCCCAACTCTTGGAATCTACATGTATCATAGGATCAAAAGTCTATAAAAGCTACTCAACTTCTCTATATGCCAATCTTGCTCGTCATGCATCATACTTCCAAATCACCAAGTTCCCTTTCGAGCTTCTCTTAGTGGCCTAACTAATGGGAGCTACCCAAATTTGCAGTGTGCCAAGTTTGACCAAGGGCACCTAACATGTCCATGGTGCACCTTGCCATCATGTAAGGATACCTATAAACTCTCTTTTAGCCATCAACCTTTTGTCAGGTCCATTTGTGTCAATGCCAATCAATAAACATAAAGGTTATTGTCTTGGTAGCTCAAGTTGTTGGGAGAACAATCTCCCATCCACCCAAGTTCAATTCCAAGGGGCATGTTTGGCCTATTGTGATAAGGCTAGAAGGATAGGTGCATTCACTACAAAAAAAACATCTCAATCCTTGCTAAGTCATAAATTATTGGTATATCCAATTTGTACATAGTTAGATATACTATTGGTGTTATAATAACAGTCAGTAAGCTTGATCCAAAGCCTTGTACAATTTACTACAACGAATAAATAATTCATCAAAATAATCTTGAAAAAAAAATTAAAACCATTCAAAGCAAAAACCTTACATGTGACTTAAAAATATATTCACAAGTTATATTGAATTTTATACTATTTTTATTCATGAAAATTCCAATTGTTATACTTTTTTAAACCAACACTCAATTACTCCACACATCCACCATTTCAATCATTTAGTTTCATGGCCTTTGGCGTTGTGTTAGGGAACATTCCATGAGTTTTCTAAGGTTGATGTGTTCTTACATTATGAAACTTTATCATTTGGATTAAAAGATAAAAAAAACACTACTTATAATTAGTACATCCCACTCCATCTATATGTTATGAAATGCATGTAATGGCTCTACCCCTATATAATATGCACGTGAATTATGACACGTGATTTCAATGAAAGTTTTTGAGTTTTTTTTTTTAAATTGAAATATATTGCCCAAATATTTGTCCACCATAAACAACAACTTCACACGCTAATATAATGTGTTAGATAGAAGCATTTCGCAAGCAATCAAAATATCCCTTTGATTAAAAAGTCATACAGAATTAATGCCTACAAAATTATCCACACAAATACATGAACAGTCTTACAGTCTTTTTTAAGAAGTCCTGCAAAATTGGTACTAGCATCATCCACACATGCATAAACATTTTTTTGCTAAAATGTAACGGGAGATTTGCATGGGACACTATTAGTAAACACAACTACAAGTATAATAGGATTAAAAAGTCATACAGAATTGGTGCCTACAATCATCCACACAAATACATGAAGTTTTTTTTTTAAAAGTCATGCAGAATCGGTACTTAACATCATCAACACACATACATAAATATTTATTTGCTAAAATGTAACAGGAGATTTGCATGGGACATTATTAGTAAACACAAATACAAGTACAATGGGAGTTATTCTAGGAAGCTATGGTATGTATATCACTGTAAATTAAACAATGAAAATGGCATAATCATAGTGAGTTTTAAAAGACATTATTGTAAATTAAATAACGAAAATGTTATTTGAAAAGGGTTTTTTTGTCTCACAAATAAGTAGGTCTCGTACATTAATTTAGTGTCTAACTAGACCATGACCTTGAAAATAAATTATAGATATATACATCAATCGAACTTGGCAGCCTTTTAATTAAAAATTTTAGAAGACCATATCCATGAAAACCCTTCAAAAATCAGACCTGGAATTCTCTCGAGGAAGATGGTCTAAAGTTAACAATCCTTCTTTTTAGCATATATCTCCTCATGGGCTGATTCACATTCTTCCCCTTTCAAATAAGTGGATCTATCCCATTTCCTTTCTTCATAGTCTGAACACCCTTTGGACCTTTCTGACCTAAGTCCTGGAAGGGAAAGCTCAAATAAAGAAAGGAATAAGTAAATCAAGGCACCCAATCAAACAAATACATTGCTAAAGAAGGATACCTCAAACTTCTTGAAAGAAGCACATGCTTGCTCTCTCTAGAAATCAAATGAAACAGGATGAAATTGAGCCATTCCATCTCCAAACTTGACTTCTAATGTCTGCCCAAATGGCACACCTGGTGAAACAAGGAATTAATGATCCTTCAAGATGTGCCTATTGTTTTGTGAACAAGGGAAAGCTCGAATAAAGAAAGGAATAAGTAAATCAAGGCACCCAATCAAACGGATACATTCCTAAAGAAGGATACGTCAAACTTTTTGAAAGAAGCACATCCTTGCTCTCTCTGGAAATCATGAAATTGAGTATTCCATCTCCAAACTTGACTTCTAATGTCTGCCCAAATGGCACACCTGGTGAAACAAGGAATTAATGATCCTTCAAGATGTGACTATTGTTTTCGAAACCTCCTTTCCTGCATTCTTTGATTACTCAAATGAGTCCTCCCCCTCCTCTCTTACAACATCTTCTAAAAAACAACTGTTCGGTAATTGGTTTCTTTTATAGCTTGAAAAATTCAAAAAACAAGCCAATTATAAAGGGAATTTGGGATATTACTCTTTTGGAAGATACGGCTGATCAAAACGACAATATATTCGATGCCAAATAGGCATATTCTGAACACGTCTAAAGAGTCTAGGCCAACTTCATAAGAAAAATTAAAAAATTGGCCAGAGTGAATTAAGCCTACAAGAAAAAGGTTGGAAGAATATTTATGCTTTAGCAAATTGGGAAGAGAAAGAGATGGAAACCAGCACCAAAAAAAAGTACATGAATGTAATCCCATTTAAATAACTTCCTGCAAATGTGATTATGATTATATTAAAGATTGGATGCAAAGATTTTAAAAAATGCTCACATCAGAGGGAGTTCCAAGCCATTCGTTCATGGCATGGATAAGCTTAAAACCAAAAGGAATACTTCTATTAAAACTTACAAAAGAACACCTCAGAAGATCCAACAGTACTTAGAGAGTGGCAAGCAGTAGTAGCTCCATAAATGGGAATCTCAAGTTCTTCGAATGTCCAGATAGAAAGAAACATAAACAGATTTAAAGAGACTCTATGGAGATTCCACACTTTGGAGGTGAAAAAAATACAAACATGTCCGCATTTTCCATGAAAATGGAACACAAAAAATAAGGAAATCTCAATATTATCAAGACTCAGATCTCAGTGTAGAAGGAAGGAGGAGTTGCGCTATCCTTGCTTCAACATATAACATTATGACTCAGCTAGCGGGCTATATTGGGAACGCTTTCCTTCTCTCCGTGCTTCCTCTGTTATCAATTCTCTGTGAAGGATTGGCTTCTACATTCAGCTTTCAAGGAAGTACCTCCCATTATAGTGGAGCATAGGCTTGGCTTCAAGCACTTCAGACTCTACTCCAAATGACACTCCTCTGGAGGATACCCTGTCGGGGGTTCCTGTAAGACAGACAAAGAAGTTCTTCGACATTAACATGTGATGAATAATTTTGGTAATCACGGCAAAGCAGTATTGAGGAATTACAAACCATATGGATTACTGTCTCAGTAAGTCAGTTTCATGTAGCTGTTTATGTAGGCTAAGCGTCGGTCTAAATATATATCTAACTATGTTTTGCCTCTAAACCATACTTCACAGTGTGTAAACTATTTTTCGTAAAATAATTTAAATTGTTTTTTTTTTAAATAAAGGAATGAATTCGTGTTCGCTTTTATATCCCAGAACACTATAGATGCTAGACCTAGATTTGGTAGCATAATTTTGCCTGTGCTTTTCATATCTTTTTCCAAATCTGAATCAGTCAACCTATGGTGTTGTTCAAACTCAACATGAAAATAGTATCAAACCATCAAGATGGGGAGAAAGGGAATACCGTGATTGTAAGTAGTAAATAATGAGAAAAACCAAATTTCGTTTTCCATGCTTTTGTTGTAGCCCTATGCACCGGTCATTCTTCATGGTATTAAGCCTTAACGGTAAAAATCCGCACAGCTTTGATAAATAAAGATGCTTTCCTCCTTTATTCTTTATCCTGAGTTTTGTTTCTAAATTAAAAACAATTATGCAATTTTTTATTTTTGTGTATAAGTGAGTGAAGCTTAGATGCAATAAAGCCAATGAACTTAAACAACAATGGAATGAAGGAAATTATATTCCAAAGTTTGAAACACAGAAAGGACTGAAACATAACAAGCGAAAAATACAAAAAAATTCTTATGTATTTCTTATTTTTGTGTATATAAGTGAGTGAAGCTTATAGATGCAATAAAGCCAATGAACTTGAATAACAATGGAATGAAAGAAATTATATTCCAAAGATGGAAACACAGAAAGGACAAGAAAAGAAAGGAAAATATAATTATAGCATCTCGTGAGTCAATCAACCATCCACTGTCAACCTAATTTTCTATGTGATGTATTTGGATTTTCATTACACATTTTTATGACTAAACTTGTCATAACATGCTAATTACATTTTTTATCTCTAAGAAAACAGACAACTGAGAAATAATGCATAACTTCATACTCAGGGAATAGTTATTTCCTAAAAAGATTTTGCAAAAAAAAATTCTGGAAATACAAACAATCTTATTAAATTTCTCAAAAGTGTTTGTAGCAATATGATTAATAAACCATGGCCAATTATGTTGTGATATCCGACATTACTTTCTTTTAATTTTTATAGTTTTTTATTTTTTTATATAGAGATGTGAAATTTATATAATCATATAAACAGTACTATTAAGAATCAGAATAGATCAATCCTAATTCTTAATTTGTTTTAACTTTTGAGAAAAGTTTGTACCTAGACTTGGTAGATCAACATTTGGCAGATTTGAAAGTAAAATAAATCTATACAAAGCATTGGTTAGTAGTTCCTAATATTTTTATGATGATGATGATGTTTAGCCTCCACTGAGACCAAGTTGTGAAATGTATGTATCATATAAATAGTATTATTAAGAACTAGCATAAATCCAATTTAATTGTTGATTTCATTTCAGTTTTAAGAAAAATTTATACTGAAAATTTAATAAATCAACATTTTGGTAAATTTAAAATTAAAATAAATCTATATTAATATTATATATCCAAATATAATAAAAATATTAGAACAAAAAATAAATCTATAAATCTATGTTAGTATTATATCTAGATACAATTCAAGTATAATAAAAATATATTGAAACATTGACATCCAAGGTAACCATCAAATTTCAAATCCCCATGAAAATCCATAAAATGATGTCCAAAGACTCCCAATCCGACCCAAAAATCGAAAGAGGAGTTTTCTGTTAAAGAAAAACGACAATAAATTGACCACTGGACCAAATGCATTTTTCATGGCTCTATGTGAGAATCCCTAAAACGATATGTCGCAGGACTTCACTCTGGCCTTAAAAACCATGTGAGGGTTTCGGCTAAAGAAAAACAATAGATTGGAAACGCCTGTGACGCAAAATAAAACTAAGATCACACCTGGAGAGCTTCTTGAATTGAGTGCAGGGAACTCCCATGGACTAAACAAAAGGGCTTCTAAAACATTTCACAAATTTCAATCAAACTTAAAGGATTAAGCATCTGAAGTACTTTAGCAACATAAATAATATACCCATTTCTTTTACGGAACTGGAAACTTTTGAGACCTGTTCCATACTTTTTAATGCCGCTCCAGATTGTCGTAGAAGAAATTGGTGTGGACAAACTAGTACAATTGTGGATAGGAGAAGGGCTGGTACAGAGCAAACAGCCAACCCATTTAATGAGTATGGCCATCGAATTACAGCTGCTTAATCTCGAACAGCCAATGACATACAATAAATGGGTTTTCTACCGTTTACTAACCCTTCTCTATCCACATCCATACACTCTGAACACATCGATTTCTTCACACGGCAAGAAAACAGCTCCCGAGCACTGCAAAACTTGTCATGGTGCCATCGCTTGATATTCTGAACGAAAAGATAAGAATCACGAGAATATGCACACCGTGGAGAACAAGAGACCACGAACCTACGCCCATGACCAACGATGCGTCCATAAATCGACCATTTAAGCTAGATGGGCGCGTTTTCAAACCCTAGGATCCCAAACCCTAGGATTCTGCGTAGAAAAAACGCTACTGACATTCCGCGTGAAAAAAAACAGCTACTTTTATCATGAAGTTTCTTTCAATTTTCCCTTTCCATAGATTCAAAAGTAAATTACCATAAGTTCCGCGTGATGAAAAAAGCAACAGCTATTTTATTGTGAAGTTTATTCCATTTTTTATCTTATGATTAAAATTTAAAATTAAACACTACTAACCCGAGTTTCACGTGAAGATTTTAATGTTTGGACAAGGTAGGCTCATGCAAGTCGCTTCTTAGTGCTCTTTTGCTTGATGAGTGTCCCTGTCATGCTTCTAGAATATACCATGTCATGAATCCATTTGCTTTTTTTTTGGGTAAACTTTTATTTTGGAAACTAGGTGTAGAATATCTATGTGATTTTGCAGATTGGCATCCGGAATTTTAGTGTTTCTAAGTTGCTAGGTAAGTTTCCACTCGTCACAGTATTCCCGCCAACTCTTATCTTCAAGAATAGATCTAAGGATTTCTTTTTGCTGATTAGGGTCCTATTCTGTTACAATTACTATGATATGCTCAGGTTGTTGTATATGCTCTTTGCTAAGAAAATCTGGTAGACAATTTTCAGATCCTTTAATGTCTTCTACATCAAAGTCAAAATTTGCAAATAAGGCTTGTCATCGGGCAAACTTTGCTTCACCAAGTTTTTTGATATCTTTTGTTAAAACTTTCTTCAAAGCAGAGGCATCAAATCTTAATAAGAATTTTTTATTGACCAAATGGATTTCAAATTTGTCAATAGAATTCCAGGGAGCTTTTACCTCCCTTTCAATGACAGAATAATTTCTTTCTATCGGGTTCCATGTTCTAGAGGCAAATTGGATTATTTGTTCTTCATCATCCTTCCTTTGCTTGAGTATTCCTCCCCATCCTAAATCGCTAGCATCTCATTCAACAATTTTAGGAGAATTGTCATCAACAACATACAAAATTGGAAGAGATTTTACCTTGGCCTTTATATTTTTTACAACATTTGTATGAGCACTATTCCAAGATGGAGGATTCTTTCTCAATCTCTGGTTCAAAAGATTTTTGTCTTTTGCGCAATCCTAGTAAAAATTGCTGACATAATTTAGGCATCCCAGAAACCTTTGAAGTTGAGTTTTATCTATAATAACATCAGGAAATTTTTCTGCAAACTAAAGGGCATGTTTTTGGAGAGGTATCTGGCCATTCTGGATTGTGTGACCGAGGAACTTGATAGAAGTTTGAAATAGTTCAATCTTCTTCTTACTCAAAACAAGACCATTTCTTTTGACCACTTGCAGGAAGGCCCGTACATGTTTGAAGTGGTCATGAATATTCTTAGAAAATATAAGAATATCATCTATATATACTATCAACCAATTAAAATAAGGCTTAAAAATTGAATCCATTACTTTCTGAAACTTTGAAGGAACGTGTTTCAGACCGAATGGCATAACATTCCATTCATAGTGTCCTCCGGGAATACTGAAAGCAGTTTTGAATTTATCTTTTTCTGCAATAGCTACTTGCCAAAATCCTAATTTGAGATCAGACTTTGAAAATATTTTTGCTCCAATGATTCTGGTTAGCAACTCACCCTTGTGAGGTATTGGATAGGTGTTATCAGCTAAAACAGAGTTTAGAGGTTTGTAATTTATGACTAATCTTGGGATACCTCTAATCTGTTCAGATATTTTATTCACATAGAATCCATAACAGTTCCATGGAATGTCAGATTCTCTTACCTATTTTCTATCCAATAGTTGTTTGATCTCTTTTTCGCAAAGATCTATATATTCTTTGCTCATAGGTATAGCTCTGCTTTTGCAAGGCCTACTTTCATATCTTGGTTTGTATGGCAGATCAATATTGTGTTGCTTTCTGTGCCAGAAAGCATTAGGTTCCTCAGAACAACATTCTTCTTCAATTCTTCTTTTTAGTTTAGAAACTTTATTACTGATAGTGGGAGTTTTTAATTTTTCTCCTATTTGGATGGTAGATTTCAAATCTTTTAATTCAGTCAGCTTTGTTTCAGCTTTGTCTAATTCTTTCATAACCTGAACCATTGTAGATACTCTCGGATTTGAAATATATGGCATTTCAATTCGTTTATGGCTTCCCTCGGAAGTAGGTACAGTGATAAAATATCCAGCTTTATTTCCTTTTAGTCTGACTAAACCATGTGGTTCCACAACTGCAAGAAAGACAATCAACAGGAATGTCTGGATCATAGCTCAAGATATTTTTCAAGTCAAATGGACAAAATTTTAAGGGATGGAAATAATTTTCCATTTTATTTTTGATATATTTTATTAAATAAATATAATTTAGTTATGAAGTTGGGATTTCTTTGAATAATTATTTGAACACAAAAATTTTTATTTGTGATTTAAATTTGGTATATATATATATATATATATATATATATATATATATAATATATATATATATATATATATATATATATATAAGAGAAAACTTAATTTTAAAAAAATGGAAAAAAGATTTAGGCGATGACGATTAGGGTTTTCAACGTTTTGCTTCTGCACAAGTCGTTGTCGCGGGGTTCCTGGGTCATATTTTGCCTTCTCGACTGTTCCATGTAATCGAGAACTGACAAATGGCTATGTACTGACCATTGTTAAAGTTTTTAGGCCGATAAAGTCTTTAGAGGGGCTTTGTCACAGTTTTTCTTGGGTGTTTTCTCTTTCTGGACATTTCTGGATGGGCTTCCAACTGGTATAGTTTTCTAATCCTAGTTTTTTCTCTAAGTTATTCATTGTTTCAATATTCCTCTATGGTTGACATTATTTTTTTTATGAGGGTTTTTTTGTTGCAAATGGGTGTTATTGTCTGTGCCCTCTTATTTTTCTCTACATATATGTTAGGCTTTGCACAAATCTGCGCTAGAGGCTACTTTGTTCCATGAGCATCCTTTGGCGGTCTCCCGCTGTGCCTACTTGCAAATATATCTTAACAGACAAAGTATAACATGAATCTCGTGTTCCTGATCTTTATTAAAAGTATATGTGGGATATCAAAACTTATATGGGTTAAAAACACTTCTTCTGTATGCTCTGTAAAACAGACTATTTAAACTTTTTTTTGGCATTGCATATTGTTTTCAAAGTCTTCAATTCGAAAGGTAGGTTTTATTAGATTCCCACCAGGTACAAGACTATAATATTTCTAAAAATTCATCCATCATTTTGAATATTTTATGTTCTTGACCTGCAAGAAATCCATAATACCAAAAATATGAAGAAATATAGCCCAGAACACAGAATTATCCCATGAAATGAGAAAAACTGCAAAGTATTTTATTATTCAGAAACATATTCAATGTTCACTTGCCTCTTCGAGGGGGCAACCTCCAGTAGAGATGAGCTCAATTACAATAAGACTCAATGATCTTTCCCTTACTAACTAAGACTATTTATAGCTAAATGACATTCAAACCCCTAACTACTAGTGGTCCCTTGCATAACAAGGGTGATCCACTTTATTTATTTATTAACTATGGCCTGTTTACAACTAACTATGGTCCCTTTTCTCTAATGCGGGTCAACCACCTACAATTATTAATATGGGCTTTATTGCCTCTCTAACTAACTATGACTCTAACTCGTCCCATTGGGCTTATTACATAAATAAAGGGGTTAGGGTTGGACCCTAACATGCCCTCCCCCATCAAAAGCAACCTTGTCCTCAAGGTTGAAGCTGCGGAAACTGCTCAAGAATAATGGTTGGTTCCCAAGTCACATCTTTTGGAGAGGTGTCTTTCCACTTGATGAGGACTTCCTTGATCGTGCGACCACGAAGATGTCTTTCACGAGTATCAAGGGCCTGTTCTAGTCGAAGCGAAAGTGAGCCTTCCCTATCCAATTCAGGTAGATTTGTTTAAACTCTACAATTGTTCCCCACCACTTTCATGAGGCGTAATACATGGAAGACCGAATGGATTTTTGGAGTAGATGGCAAGGCGAGTTTGTAGGCAACTGTTCCTATGCGATGAAGTATCTGATAAGGCCCATAGAATTTTGGTGCTAGTTTATGGCAGCCCTTTTCTTTGAGAGATGTTTTCTTATATGGTCAGAGTTGCAGGAATACCTGATCCCCTTCTTGAAATGCGCACTCGGAAAGATGTTGGTCTATGTGTTGCTTCATTCAGTTCTGAGCTAGATGTAGATTATCTTTGAGATGAGCTATCATGGTGGCACAGTTCTATAGGAGTTGATCAACTGCCTGTACTTTAGAACATCCAAGGATATAAGAAATAGGTGAAGGTGGGAGTTGGCCATATGCTGCCTCATATGGATTCATCTTGGTGGCTTCACGATAGTTAGTATTATACCACCATTTAGCTAAAGGTAGCCATTGTACCCATTGATGTTGCTTTTCTGAAGTGAAGCACCTCAGATATGTCTCCAAACATTTGTTGACTACTTTTGTTTGACTGTCTGTTTGGGGATGATAGGCAGTACTTAGTTGGAGTTGCGTGCCTTGTATCTTGAAAATTTCTTGCCAAAATTTGCTAGTGAAAGTGGGGTCGTGATCAGACACAATGAAAGACGACATGCCATGTAGTTTGAAGATATGGTCCAAGAAAAATTGAGCCACCAAAGTGGGGGTAAATGGGTGTGGTAGAGTGCAAAAATGAGAAAATTTAGAAAGTCTATCCACAACCACCATGATGAATGATTTGTTGCCTAAATTTGGGAGACCAGTGATGAAATCCATGGAAGCATCTATCTAGATAGAGGCAGGGAGTGGCAATGATTGTAAGGTTCCCGCTAACTTGATTGTTTCCCTTTTGTTGCATTGGCACACCTCACATTTAGCTACAAAAGTAAGAATGTCAATTTTCATGCCAGTCCAAAAGAAAGAATGACGTGCGTGAGCATACTTCTGAAATCCTAAATGTCATGCAATTGGAGATGAGTGCAGCTCGTCCAAGACGTGGGTTTTGAGGGTGGATGTTGGCGATATAACTACTTGATCCTTGTAGTGAAGAATCTCATCCTTCCAAGAGTAGTTGGCTGAGTAACTAGGATATTCTTTTAAGTTATTAATGAGTTGGGAAAGAGAAGGGTGGGAGAACCATTCCTTGTAGGCCTCTTCAATCCAATCTGGTATGGCTAGAGAGATTGATAGTAGGGTGCTCTCATCCTCAAATTGGTGTGATAAGGTATCAACCAGTACATTGTCATGCCCTTTCTTGTAAATGATCTCATAATCATATCCTAACATTTTGGCAAGCCATTTATTTTGCTGTGGCGACGATAGACGTTGCTCCAGAAAATATTTTGGGCTTTGATGGTCTGTGTAGATTTGGAAACGTCGCCCCAACAAGTATGGCCGCCAGGTGTTTGTTGCATGTAAGATGGCCATCATTTCTTTCTCATAAGTAGATTGACCCAGATGTTGCCATCGAGTTGTTGGATGGTGAAATCTAATAGTCTACCTTCCTGCATTAATACAAGGCCAATACTGGTACCGGAAGCATCACATTCAATCACAGAATATTTGGTGAAGTCCGGTAGGGCTAATACAAGAGTGGAGCACATGGCATGTTTGAGAGCCAAGAAGGCCTGCTGAGTTGCATCAGTCCAGAGAAATGAATTTTTATTAAGAAGATTAGTGAGGAGTATAGTGAATACAACCCTAATTGCGGATAAATTTGCGATAGTAGCGAGTGAGACCCAAGAATCCCCTCAAACTCTTCAAAGTTTTTTGTTGGGGTCAATCTTGCATTGCTTGAGTCTTTTTCAGATCAACCCCCACTCCTTCATGACCCACAATGTGTCCCAAATACTTGACTTCTTTCATGCCAAAAGAGCACTTGGATAATTTGACAAATAATTTGTGATCTCGGAGAAGTTGCAATATCTGGTCTACATGCTTGGAGATGTTTGTCCCAAGTTATGTTGTAGATGAGAATGTCATTGAAGAAGACCAGCACAAATTTTCGGAGATATGGTTTCAGCAGGTTGTTCATGAGGCTTTGGAAAGTAGATGGAGCATTACAGAGACCAAATGGCATGACCAGGAATTCATAATGGATTTCATGAGTTCAGAAGGCTACCTTGGGAATGTCTACTTCCTTTATGTGTATTTGGTGATAGCACGAGCGAAGGTCTATCTTGGTAAAGAATTGAGCACCATGCAGTTCATCAAGCAGATCATCAACAACCACAATAGTAAATTTGTCCTTGATAGTGAGCTTGTTGAGGGGCCAGAAGTCCAGACACATACACCATTCTCCATCTTTCTTTAGAACCATGACCACTTGAGATGAATAAGGATTGATGTCAGGACGAATAACGTTGGCTTTAAGGAGTTCCTTGATGATTTTTTTAATTTCATTATTTTGGGGCAAAGGATATCAATATAGACGGACATTAAGCGATTAGGCAGTCGTGACCAAAGGCATGATATGATCATGTTCACCTCTAGATGGTGGAAGCTCTTTAGGTCTATCAAAGACCCGTTGGTGGTGATCTAATACCTGTTTCATCTCAGGATGAATATGAGTAGTAGTGGATTCAATGGAATGGATGACATTAAATTGGGCGACTACTCCATGATGGCCATTTTTTAAAAGCTTCTCCATTCAATGTGAGCTGATGATAGTAGGAGCACCTGCTTGGAGTCCCCTTAATGTATGAATATGGTAATTTTTCCTAAAGCTCATATATAACTCCTAAAAATCCATTGTGATAGGGCCTAGTGTGCAAAGCCATTTAACACCCATGACAATGTCGCAACTACCCATTTCAATAGCAAACAAGTGGGTCTTTAGGTGGTAATCTCCCATCTGAAGCTTAATATTTTCACCTTTGCCTTCACATTTCATGGTCCCCCCATTAACGATAAGGACATGGAAATTAGATACCGCCCGGACAAAGCAATGAATAACTTTTGAGACTCTCTTATGGATAAAGTTATGAGTGCTTCCACTATCAATCAATACCACTACAGGTCAATGTTTAATAAAGCCTCAGGTTTTGAGAGTTTGAGGTGAAGAAACGCCAACCAAGGCATGTAGTGAGATAACCGGCTCATCTAGCGTAGTTGTGAGATCATTTTCAGTTTGGTTTTCCCCAACTTCTTCCTCAGGCACCTTAAGGGATGGAGCTTCCCCTGTTGAATTATTATCAGTAGCATCAATTTGAAAGAATTTTGGTTCCTTACATTTATGTCTAGGGGAGTACTTGTCATCACAGTAGTAGCACAACCCTTGTTTTCTTCTTTCGGCCATTTTTTTGGGTGACACCTTTTGAACCTTAAGTGTTTGGATGTGGCTTTGAGCTTGGGTGGGACGCACCTTGGCTACGAAATTTGGACAATTGGACTAAGCATTTAAGGTGATTTCCACATGTAAGGCCTTGCTACATGCGTCCAACCAAGTAGTTGGGTGGTGCATCCGGACATGGGTTTGGATGGCTTCTTTTAGGCCACTGATGAAACACTCCAAGTAGAAGTCATCTCTTAAACTATCAGTTCTGATGGCCAATTGCTCAAAGGATACAATGTAGTCCTTTATTGTACATGTTTGTCGAAGCTTAGTGAGACAAGCCAAAAAATTAGATTCCCGGTCAAAGCAATCACATATGGCTTTTGAGAACATGTTCCAAGTTTCTCTGCCACTACCACCATTTCCATCTCTCTTGGTCCAAGTAAAGGGCCCCACATGTAGTTTAGTTTCATCTTCGTAGATATCATTAAGGGAGAAATACTGCTCCATTTATGCTACCCATACTGCAGGGTTAGAGCCATCAAATTTGTACATGTCGAGCTTGGATGTCCTATGGTTGGAATGTTGGTGATTTCCATGGAAGTGAATGTGATGGATGGATTCTCCTTCTATGTGTGCATCAACACTAGGCTCCTCTCGATGAAACTTTGTTATAAGTTTTGTTAGTTGTGGGATCTGTTTGGTAATATTGTCCTGGAATTCTCCAAACCTTTTTTCAAGGTGTTCAACCCTCTTAGAAGCCATACCTTGAGATCTGGTACCTATCATACACTACCTCGATCAATTACTTAAGAGTAGTATTCCTGGAAAGAGGACGAGCTCAGGAGTCTAATGATGTGGGTCACTTGAAGTCACGTCAGAAAAAAATTTGGGACCTCTGGAAATCTGGGGGCTTACAAGTGAATGGTACCACTACGACCAACTTGTCATCTTGAAGCTTATGGGCTAAGTCTCTTGCAAGTTTCCCAGGATGGTCTCAATTTTTTATTTATTTATTTTTTGTTACTACTCCGAAAGATGTTTTACTCCCCGTTGATCAATACTGCAGTCACTGAATTCCAGAAAGCTTGATATTGTCCAATGTCTTGCGAAAATTGGGCATGTACTGTAGTAACAGAAACCCCAAGGTCTTGGTCCTGTCAAATGTGTTGCGACAATTTGATCTGGACTATGGTAGCCAAAACCTTCATTGCACAAACAATCTGATATGTACTATGAAAACCCCAACTGCTGAATCTCAGTTGTACGATGGCAGTAGAACCTCAAATGTTGGATCTGATCTAGGAGATAAGGTAGAGGGCGATCTTCAGATAACAATGGGAACTATGGTCACAAAGGAGTGTCAGGTGCTACAGATCGCAATATACGTAGGGTTCCAACAATAGTACTCGACCCAATATTTCAGGTCGCTAACTAAAGAGGCTCGACTATACCCTTAGCTGTACCACCCGACTACCCTATTGTACGTGTGAGTAATCTCCCCGAGTGTTTTTCTCATTGTACTGTAGCAATAAGACGAATGGTGACTTATCTAAGGTTAGGTTTCAGGCGAGCCTAGGGGGCTTCCGATATACCCAAGGGAACATGGAAGTGTAGTCCATGTGTGGTTCTATCCAATGTGCTACTACTCGAAGGGGTACGGGGATACAAGGGAGTCCAACAAGCGTGACCACCTCTTGTAGTTCCTGTGTGCATGCCTCCCCAAATTTGCTAGTTTATGCGCTCAACGACAAATCCCATGGTTTAAAGATGTTGGAACACGTCTTGAGCCTAAAAAAAACTGCAAAAATTGGAGGTACAACTAGCCCTAGAAAGTGCTCTAATACCACTTGTTATGCTCTTGACCTACGAGATCCATAATACCGTAAATACGAAGAAATATAGCCAAAACACACAATTATCACATGAAATGAGAAAAACTAAAAAGTATTTTATTATTCAGAAAGAGATTCAATGTTCACTTTCCTCTTTGAGGGGGCAACCTCCAGCAAAGCAGAGATCAATTACAATAAGACTCGATGATATTTCCCTTACTAACTAAGACTATTTATAGCTAAATGACATCGAAAACCTAACTACTAGTGGTCCCTTGCATAACATGGGTTAACCACTTTATTTATTAACTATGACCCTTTTACAAATAACTGTGGTCACTTTTCTCTTATGCGTGTCAACCACTTACAATTATTAATATAGTATTGACTCTCTAACCAACTATGGCTCTGACCCTTTCCATTAGGATTATTACATAAATAAAGGGGTTAGGATTGGACCCTAACATAATATAAGACTTTGTGGGGGAGACCCTATTTCAAAATTAGTTAATAAATCACATGTCTCCTACAAGGATGCAACAACTCAAAGGAAGGTTACAACTCCAAAAGAACAAACAGAAAATATTTTGGGCCCTTACATTGTTGAACAAATGGAAAAAGCCCCATCTATCGAAGTAGACCTCCCTAAGGTAAATTCTCTCTCCGTTTTTTTGCAATCCAAAGAAGTCATCTATAAATTTAATGAATTTTGACCCACACCAAAGGCTCGTATTCAATGTATTGTCTCCAATTAGACCCTAGACTTCGAAATTTTTTTGTGCTCAAAAGGTTTTTTTCATAATATAGTTTGAAACACAAAGGATTTGGACAATTTTCTAAATGCAAGGCCCTGGTTTTGGGCCAAAGCCAAACTATTTATTACTCCTTTGTTCCTTGAGTTTGATGCCAACACCATGGTGGTCTTTATAATGTCGGTTTGGGTAAGGATTCCAAACCTCCCACTTCCATTATGAGACCACCAGGTCCTAGAAGATATAAGAAACACATTGGGCAAATTTTAAAATTTGGATATGGAAAGAACTGAAATGGTATTTTCACTTGTGCCAAGATATGTGTGGAGATTGATTCAAAAAAACACTTTCAGACCATATAAATCTAAAATATCAAAACCTTAACTGGTCATAAGTAATTGACTATGAAATACAATATTTAGATGTTGTATATGTTTTCAGATAGGTCATTTGCAACATGTATGCCCCTAGGCAAGAAAGAATCCTAAGAAGAAGAAGAAGAAGAAGCAATATAATAAATCAAGAGGATGGTAGTCCTCAGAACAATATCTTTCTAAGGATGAAGAAGAGGACAATAAGGAATGTAAACTTGAACAAGAAGAAATGAATGACATTGACCAACTTGGAGTAATACATGAAGGGGGATTTACAATTCAGTCGATCTCTAACATGGTACAACAGGAAGAAAAGGAACCCGTAGACTCCTTGACACTAGATGGATTCGGGGGCTCAAAAAGAGCCCATGTCACAAATAGCTCAGCTTTTGACAAAGATGTCCCACATGTGGTACATGAACTGGCTTTGGTTCTAGTTGATCCAAATCTAGATGGCTGGCAAAAAGTGCATAGGCAAAAAGGAAAAAGAGAAAAGATTTGCACTAAGTGAGCCCTTTTTGTCTTCATGCCCCTTATTGTCTTTTATTGCTTAATTTTTCCTAGACTCCTTATCGTTTTATGGACCTCCTTGCTACTTACAACTCACTTTTTGTTCTCATATTGTACTTGTCTGATCCTATTTACACACACACACACACACTAAGTGTGTCTACAAAATGTAATTTTTATTTTCATTAATAGAAGTTACAATTTTTTTCTTTAGGAAACAAATAAAATATTTAAATATTTTATTAGACTTGAATATCTTAACATTCCTTCTGCTTCATTAAGGACTTATCTTCCTTGTATAGAAGGAAACAAACCTAAAACTTAGAGGCATCTTGCAGGAGTGAAAGCCTACCCCCTTAAGAACCACTCATGGGTAATTCCACATGGCTTGGTTTTCCTTGAATAATAATGATGAGTGAACATGCATACATAGATATAACAACCAATAATGGATGTATGATAGATTTTCCACTATGTCAAAAAAGAAAGAAAGAAATATTGATTTAAATGCCTTAATTTAAATATCTTACAAGCACAACCATTTAAATGAAATGGCTCATAAATGTTCATAGGCATCAATCTATAATAAACATCAAAACACTTATTTCATCATACATCTCAAGTTGCAAAAATAAAAAAAAAAACATACTAATTAACTAAATTATAACTTTATTTAAAATAATTACTATTATTGTTAATGATAAAAAGAATTAATATATAAGTTAAACATATATACATACAAAAAAAGCATGTAACATTATTCTTAAGGTGTAGTCTAACTTATAGACCAAATAACCTTTTCATCGGAATCGTGTGATTCAATATCAAACAAGATTGTGATTTTTTGTTGTTTAAAATACATTTTCAATTCCATAAACGGATTCAGCACCCTGAAAAACTCTTGGGGCACACAAATTCTACAGATTAAACAACTTAAACTCAAGTTTTTAAAAATCTTTGCTAGATTTTGTCCATGGGGTGTTGGATAGACGATGATCAGGAGTTCTGTTAAGACACTCCTTGATTTTAAGTCATTGGTTCAACTCCCTACCCCGATCGGAGTGATATATTTGACATGTTGAAGATGTTGTCCTGCCAAGATTACAAAAAAAAAAAACTCTGTTGGATTTTTATTAAAATTAACCAAAAAAATGGTTTGCAAAAAGGCCATTTCGTCTATAAGTTAGACTACACTTATTCCTAACTATGGAGATTCACCCCCACTTCATTATCATGGACATTCTTCATTGGGAACACATGCTTTGTTACAATGCCATGGGCCAATATCATGGCTTATCAATACCACATGTCCAAAAACCCATAACTCATTTCATATGACGCGTTCATATAACATTTTTTCAATTAATGAATTTAATTAAAATGACATAACCACTTTATGAACAAATATTAGCATTGATTTGTGTACACTATTAAGAACATTCTAAAATATTGTATGGATGTTAAATCCCTTCCATCCACCAATTATATTAGAATTATGGATCCAAAATAGACATGCCTATCAACATAATTAAACAACAATAAAATCAAAAACCATTTTCAATATTATGTTTTTAATATTTTATAAAGTAATTAAATTAATATATAGAGGGAATTTTTTTATTTTTATTTTATTTTATTTTATTTTATATATATATATATATATATATTATATATATATATTTTTTTTTTTTTTTTTTTTTTTTTTTTTTTTTTTTTTTATATATATATATATATATATATATATTTTTTTTTTTTTTTTATTTTTTATTTTTTTTTTTTTTTCGCAAATAAGATGGATTTTATATCAATTGGGTGTATTGTTTGGTTATGATTTTAAATTTAAATTATTATTATAGCTAGAGTCGTTGGGTGGAGTGTTTGATCTCTTCCCTACCTAAGTTTAATTCTCATGAGTGACACACTTGGTTGTTGTGATAAGGCTAGAAGGGTAGAAATCCTCCTAGATAGAGGTCCATTCCAATGTGCCTTGGGATCCCTCGACCCTTGCTAAGTCACAAGTTATTGATATATCCAACTTGCGAGCTATTGGATATACTTTTGAGTTATAGTGGTAGCTTGTAGGTTTGATCTTGGGCCTGTATTATGTCACTCCATTGAGAAAATGAATCTCATGGTTAAAAAAAAATAAAATGGTACCAATTTTTTTTAGCATGACCCTTACACAAGATAATATAATTATATTTATGTCCAACTATTGACCACAAAATAGGTCAAGGATGATCACAATAATCGAGAAATGGTCTAAATGTTTTTATAGCCTAGTGGGTTAACAAAGTTGTAAGTGTTGTGAATTACAAGCAGGAGGTCACAAAGTCAAGTTCCCGTGTTAACTAAGCCTCACTTGATGTCCTCACTATGTTAGGCTGTAAAAAATGTAACCGACCAATTTAACTTGGAATGAGGGAAAGCCCTTGAGGATTTTCTTCAAGATGTGGATTTCATCAAAAAAAAGTAATCACAAACGACAATCCTCATCTCGATTGCCAATTATAGGAATATTATGGAATCAGACAAACATGAGTGAGGTCAATTTTTTGCCTCACTTGTATCCGTTTGATTCCGGAATATTCCCGAAATCGACAATTGAGTTAAGTCCTAAAATTACAAACCACTAATTAAAGAGAGAAAAATATATATATTATAACTAAACAAAAATCAAGAGAAATTTCACCTTTTTAATTTCAATCTTAAAAGCAAGAAAATAATATGATTACATCAGAGGATTTCAAATCATATCTTGAATAACTTTATGAATCCTTTAATGTGATGAGCAACATCTCAACTCTTATTATAAAGCAAGAGGTTTTTACTTTAAAAGGAATTGAGTTTCAAGTTAAATGGCTAGTAAAAGGGAATGCTATAGACATTAAAGACTATCGAACTAAAATCCAAAAACTTGGAGCCTCAACTCTTATATATATATATAATTTCATAGTGAAACGTGGTTTAGTTAAATCATGGTCTCAAAGTATAATTCTTTCTATTTGTAAACGTATGGACAAAAAGAATTTATCAAATAATAGGATTATTATGATTATCATTTCTATACCAGTTATATGAAATTATTATACAAAAAAATATTATCTTATGGTTAGTAAATAAAGACTAATTTAATTTTAAAAGATAGCATCCAACCATGGATCGCTTACTTTTTAACGGCCACAAAGGAATGATGAAATCATGAAATTAATCTACTATGTTGCTTCATTGACATTACATAAGATTTTGATACAATGCCTATAAATTACATTTCAAATGGATTAGAAGAGGTAAAGTTACATTTTAAGTTGAGCATTACTACAATACAATTGTATGAGACAATTATTACTAAGTTTACGAACAACAAAAGTTATTCAAAAGAAATTAATTGTGATATTGGGGTTTGGCAAGATTAATACTTATCCCCTATGATTTTCATGATTTACATTGACATGTTAGAGGCATTCTTGGATGAAGTAGGTTGTATTAACACTAACTTCACTGGAATAGTTACCACCGTTTTTCTTTACAATGCTAATCTTCATGTGAGGTATCCCTCTAATCTTGATAAGAAACTATGGTTTCTTGAATATTTATGTTCTAGTACTATTATGTTAGTAAATATTGATGAGACAAAGGTTATGATAATTGAATCCCAAAAAATAACTTATGTTGATTTTCTATATGATAAACACAACTGAGAGGAAGTTGATTCATACAAATATTCAATGGTTTACCTTCATCACAAGCTTAACTAAAACCATAAATTGACAAAAAGATTAATAGATTTTGCGAACTACTATACAAAAATTAAATTTTTGGCTTTGGGAAATAAGAAATTCCTCTTCGGGAGTCTTCTTACTCCCATTATCTTATGTGAAGTTTTGAGGTTGCAACATCGCTAGAGAACCTAGGAGGAAAATCAAGCAACTTCAAAAACATGTTTACTTTGTAATATTAAAATTTAAAGAAATGCATCCCATCCAAATTTATTCTTATAAACCGGTCTATAACTTTTTGAGAGTATGGCTTTGACTATGTACTTAATGTACAAACAAAATATAACTAACATGAAGGACAAAAGGCTTCCTAAGATTGCTTCAAATTCCAATCAAAGTCACATGTGACTTAAGAAAATATGGCATAAATATGCTAAGACTTAACTAAATTAGTGGAGAATAAAAGAGGAGGCCGATATGAAAAATATAGATGCCATTAGAAATACTATCATTACTAAATTTAAAGAGAAAATTATGTTGCAACAAAGAAATAGAGATTAAGAGGAAGTTAAGCTATCATAAATAGGTTTTAATCCTAGTTTAAAATAGCGAACGTATCTTTTTGTTGTAATTAGCTTTAAAAAGGAAAGCATTGCCAAAAAAAGAGTAAACTTTAGAAACTCCATAATGAAATTGAGCATTGGATAAATCTTAAAACATCATTAAATGGTTCTTAATCTTTGATTTCCTATCTCATAACCAACTCTTCTTCTATCAAGCATTCATTTGGTCCTGATGATGGATCCCGGTAGGGATTTGAAACGTTGGCAAAAAATGGTTCTTATTGTGGTTTCTCCGGTAACTAAGTCAGAAGAAACGAGCCACAAAGGTCTAAAATCCCGAAATCAAAGATACATAAATAAAACAAAACAAAGAATGGAAGCCAAAAGCTTCACATAGGAAATCTGGAAAGTACATAGGTAATTCAGCGAGCACCCTATGGATCCTAGAGGGGATATTTCTATTATACAAACAAACTGCCCAAAAACATCATTACAAAATTATTAATGATTTGTAGAAACTCCATCATACTACATAAATTGACCAACAATAGTATCTGCAAGAAAATTATTAGATATTATGGAAAGATCTTCATACCATGTTGAATCATCAAACCATGGAGATTTAGGAAAGCTTCTCTCTACTATTCTTGATCATATAAACAAAATGTTAAAGCAAATCAACTAATTCCTTATCCTTTTTCTTAAAGTGCAATAATTTAAACAAAGTTGGACTTAATAGATGGTAACAATCACTATCATTATAAACAAACTTAGAGTCAATTCTACATTGATGGTGTTTTACTATTCTCATTAGAAGTCTTCAAAATCGTGTATTATGTTTTATGAATAGAATGAATCTAGTAAATATTGGTTAACCATTTATACTCCAATCCCAACATAAAAACTAAAAAACAAATAAATTTTATATTAAATTATTTAATAATGATAATCTGAATAAAAAAAATTCTATTTACACACTTAAATTAATATACTTTATATATTTTCTTTTTTTTCTCAGTAAAAAACTAAATCTATTAAGAGAACGTATGGTACAATGTGAGGTTACAGACAGGAGAAGCAAGAACATAGGCAGCCGGAAAGGATTGGAAGTCCACCTTGGCTCCTAAGAGAGAAAGAGAAGAGAACAATGCTGAGCATGAATAAACATGAAGAACAAAAGAGCAGGAACTGAACAGAGGATTCTACCCAACATGTGCAGAGTCCACTATTTTACATTTTTTTCCCTTTCTTTTTGCCAACTTTGACCCACTCAGGAGAGCTTTGCTGAGCTGGCATGATTTGCAAAATGAGAAGAGCTGAAGGAGAGGTCTCCTTGTCTGATTCCGAGGTGGAGGGGTCATGGGTCCTTTTCTTTAAGGCTGGAATGGCGGACGAGTCCACTAGACCTGCTGGGGACGGATCCGGAGCCGACGCAGCAGCTACACCTTCCATATACTCTTCCTCTTCATCGGAGCTGAAGTCAAAATCGTCCATGGTGGGAGGATCATGAGGCATCCAGATTTTGGACTTCTGCTTAGAGTTGGCTTTCTTCTTTTGGGCTGACATCGTGGGACAAGAGCTCTGAAGGTGACCTGTGTGATGGCAGTTGGGGCAACGAAAGGCTGTTTTCTCGTAATCCAAGGTTTGGGTCCAATAAAAATCTCCAATTTTGAGATTGATCTGGTCCGAGAGTCCTTTGCTTATGTCTATTTCTGCGCAAATCCTGGCAAAAGTGTATAAGCCCTTTTCCCCTCTAGAGATGTCTGTGTCTAAGAGGCGGCCTAGAGAGTTGCCAATCCCTTGGAATACTGCAAAGTGCCATAGATTCGCTGGGAGGTTTGGGAGTCTGACCCAGATGGGGAGTTTGGTGATAACTGTTGTAGAGGGATCAAAATATGGGAACCACGGCGTGAGGAATAAGCCAGCTGCTCCCCAGAACCATGGCCCACCAGTTAAGGCTTTTTGATAGTCCTCATCGAAGGCAAACACTACGATGAAAAATCCCTTTGAGCATAGAAGAACTTTGCAGTTGTTGGTCCAGTTAGCGTGGAGCCATAGGTAGAGGTCTGTTGTGCGTGGCCATAGCCCATTAAACCTGCAGATAATGCCATTATCCAAAAAATGTTGGGTTTGCTCATCCAGCGAAGGATGCATTATTTCTATGGAGGGGGTATCCTCCAGTTTGTCCACCAGAAAAGGCTTGGGAGCTTGAGCAGGTGGAGCTGTTCTCTTAGGCAGCTTTGCATGGACAACGTCCTTGTAAGAAAACGCTTCAGCTGAGGATGATTGTCCCGCAACACCCCCTCTTAGACGAAGGGTAAGAGCAATGGAGGTATTTCTCTTAATGCTGTAAAAAGACAGGGGGTGAAGATCCTCGAGTTGTTTACCTTCGTGGAGAAGTCGCTGTGCTGCAGAGGGAATCCCCAGCTTGATTTCCAGAGCCTGCTTGAGGTCTTGCACTTGATCCGATGCTCTCACCCATTGCAGCAGGGTTTTGCCAGAGATAAGCTTGATCAAGATCTGGAATGAGGTAGGGAGAGCAGAAAATTGCTTGCCTTTGCAGATCTGAGACAGCAGGCGGCTGGAGCTTTGCAGGGTCTTCTTTTCCTGCTTTTGCCGCAGGGGATAGAGAAGAGAGGAGGCGGGAGTCCTAGGGACGCCAGATCCATAAAATGGGGCTACCAGTCCATAGAATGGGGTTGCCAAACCATCGCTGACGGCGACACAAACCTCAATATCCTGATTGCGGGCTTCTGGGCGTCGTTAGGGCCACGCATGATCGATGAGGAGGAGCTTGACGGCAACGTCCAACCTGCCTTCTTCTATCCGTTCCACTCGGAAGAGCTTGAGCCTTTCTGCAACACTCGGAATGTCCAGGAGATAGCGCATCTTCATCTCATTCTCCGAATCGCTCACTGAAGCGTGAACGGTGAAACCCTGGTTGAGGAAGCCCTGCACTGGCCCGGAACCCACAAGACCAGTCGCTCCCGTCATGCACCCAATGGATGCCTCGTCCTCATCATTGCTGTGGTGCTTGTAAATGACCCACAGGAAGAGGAAACGATCTAGCAGGGAACGAGTCTTGCTGTCGCTTTCCTTTTCAAAAGCCAGCGCCTCCCTGAGGGGGTTAGCGAGCTCGCCTCTGATGGCCTTGTGAAGGTAAAGAAAAACCAGAAAAGGGGATTTGAGAGCAGAATGCGGCTCAAGAACCCTCAAGGGATCCCCGAAGCCTGCTGACCGATCGATGGGAGCCAAGAGTCCCTGCGCGTACTGAAGCCCTGAAAAAGTAGCACATGGTGTAGTTAAGAAAATCGGGCGGTCGGACCGTCCAGTAAACGCCAACTTAGGCTTCCCCTTCGAACCCCTCGGGACAGATAGCAATGAAACTCTGGGAGAATGATTAAGAGTGGCCGCCGTCGAAACCTGGAAGTGAATGGCCGCCATCGTTTCTCACGAAGAAACCCTACTTTATATTTTTATTAAAAACAAATAATTTAATATTATATTATTAATTAATAATAATATATGAATAAAGAGATTCTATTACACATTTAAATTATTATACTGCAAATTCTTTATTTAAAAACCTAGAAATAATATTAAATTATAAAAAATATTTAAGCAAATATCAAATATCGAAACACTTACATGTGCACGTTTAAAATTCATCCTATGAATATAACAATATATATTATACTCTATCTTAGTTGAAATGCTTGACATGGGAGGTAAAAAGGAATATACCGTCTCATAGGGAAATGTTGCCCCAATTTTAAATGAGTTAATTGCATCATTTCCTAAATAATGATATAAAATTCAAAAAGCAATGATATAAAATTCAAAAAGCAAATTATTGGGGGTAGGGCAGTGAAACCTAAAAAGATATGTAATCATGAAAATATGTCAGTGAGTTTGATATATAAACCCATATACCCATATTGAGTATATGGTGGCCCAATTTTAAATGAGTTAATTGCATCATTTCTTAAATAATGATATAGAATTCAAAAAGCAAATTATTGGGTAGGGCAATCAAACATAAAAAGATATGTCATCAATTTTAAATGAGTTAATTGCATCATTTCTTAAATAATGATATAAAATTCAAAAAGCAAATTATTGGGGTAGGGTAATCAAACTAAAAAGATATGTCATCATGAAAATATGTTAGTGAGCTTGAAATATAAACTCATTTAAAAGATGTTAGTGAGGTTGAAGTATAAAGCTACATAAAATGATATGTCATCATGAAAATATGTTAATGAGTTTGAAATATAAAGTCATCTAAAAGATGTTATTGAGGTTGAAGTATAAAGCTATTTAAAATAGGTTTAAGTTATTTAGTTGACATGGAAGGTAGAAAGGAATATTGATATGTTGCTTAATTTTAAAATGGGTTAACTGAATCATTTCATAAATAATGATATAAAATTCAAAAAGCAAATTTTTGAGGTAGGAAAGTCGAACATAAAAAGATATGTCATCATGAAAATATGTTAGTAAGCTTGAAATATAAAACTATTTAAAAGATGTTATTGAGGTTGAAGTATAAAGTTAGGTAAAATAGGTTTAAGTTATTTAAAATATGTTATTGAAGTTGAAGTATACAGTGGATTATGATGCCATAATTTTGTTTGGAAAATAATATAATTTTTTGTAGGATTTTTAAAAATTTGATATAATTTTATGGAAATTAAAATTGACAAGTTTCAATATTTTGAGTGCTTTAAGATTTTTTTTTTGATAATATTGAATCTATTTATACCATTAAAAACAATTCCAACACCGTTAAGATTATATTTTTTAGATTTGTTTTCACCTTTCCAAATAAAATTATAACTTTAGTAAACAATGCAGAAATATAAAATTATAATTATCTGAATATAAAATAACATTTTTTAAATGACTTATACTTATTGTATGGCTAGACTTAAAAGCAAGTTATAGAGATAGGGCAGTGAGACTTAAAAAGATATATAATCATGAAAATATGTTAGTGTGACAGGGGTACATAGCCATCTAATCATGAAAATCATGAAAATGTGTTATTGATGTATAAAAGCAAGTTATAGGGATATGGCAGTGAGACTTAAAAAGATATATAGTCATGAAAATATGTTAGTGTGACAGTAGTACAAAGCCATCTAATCATGAAAATCATAAAAATATGTTATTGATGTATAAAAACAAGTTATAGGGATAGGGTAGTGAGACTTAAAAATATATATATAATCATGAAAATATGTTAATGTGACAAAGGTACAGAGCCATCTAATCATGAAAATTTGATATTAATGTATAAAGCCATCTAAGTGAAACATGAAATGCCCCCATATATATATATATATAATTTAATTAAACTAAAATCACATAAGCTCTGTAACCTTTACTTTACAAACCCCACCTTTTATTAAATTTTCGACCACTTTAATAGTTAGTGATGTGTAAAGGCTTTGAAGTAATCACCCCATGCCACTAAGCTTCTGTTTGCAATCATGGTCTTTTACTCCAACGAGCAACAACACGGAATACATTATTTAAATTTTGATTGTGTAGTGGTAAAGTTTTGAATATAGTTTTTATTAAAAGTATATTATACTTTTAAAATAGGAGAAGAACAATAACAAAGTGAATTGAGATGAGATGGTTAAATTACTTAAAACTAGAAATGGTTTACTAACTATTAATAATGAACGTATTTAAAAATGATTTGCTTTTATTTAATTAGATCTATTATAAATAATTTGTACAAACATCATCAACTGTTTGGATCACATAAAGGACATTGGTATCAATAAATTAATGAAAATAAAAAATAAAAATAAAAAAAATATCTTTTTGTCTAATTATTAATAATGAATTCATTTAAAATGATTTGCATTTACTTAACCAAATCTAATGAATATAAATAATTTGTACAACTATCATTAACTTCTTGGATCAAATAAAGGATATTAGTATCAATGAATTTATGAAAATTTAGTATTGGTGAAAAATTTTAATATCTATTAACATGTTTAACTTTACATATTTTAATAAAAGGAAATAATAATATTATAGTAATTTATGTTATATTCATACGTAGCATAACATTCAACTTTTGAATTTATCAATGGTGAACGCTATAATAAAAGGAAATAGTTTTATAAAAAGAAATATTAATATTATGGTAATTTATGTTATGTTTAGTTCAATATTTGACTTTTGAATTTATTAATAGTGAAGATCATTTTTTTATGTAGATGATTGAGCAGAGAGATTCATTTTACAACCCCTTATGAAAGTGATGTGTAAGTATGTCCGTCTTCAACATGGAGTTGACATATCTCTTAAAATAAAAATAAACTATTCTCTAAATAGAAAAGCAATGTCAGCTATAATAAAAAACAAAAACAAATATGATATGCATATTTAATTAGTTGTCCATATGACATAATATAATTTTAGGTTTATGTTTTTCTGTCAAAATCCAACAAAGATTTTTTGGAATTACAAATTTAAATTGTACTCTATATAGCATTCAAAAATACAATCTAAACAATGAAAAAGTACAAATTGTCTTTTGCACTCTAAAAGAAGTTTGCACTAGAAGAAATTTGATCCCTCTCAACTCATGTTAGATCTAGAGTTAGATGGATCTAGGATAGCCATATCATGATTGGGTGTTAATGTCTCCATAATGTGTATGAAAAAGTGAAGAGTTATAATAAGTTTAAGGATTCTCATTATTTGTTAAATAATTTAGAGTAGGGATGTTCTAAAAGAAGTTGCATACATGGAAGAAATAATAAAAGGACAAACATTGCTCAAAGTATTATATCTAAAAGCAGTTAATAACTTGAAATGCATTAAAAGAAAAAAATATAAAAAACCATGTAGATAATTAAAATGAACTTAAACAAAGATGACTGAATAATTTCTTAGCTCTTCCTTCACTTGAACTCAAGTTTGATAACTACTAGTATAGATCCATCTTAACCATGTTTCTAGCAAGTGTTTAGAGGGATCAAATCTCTTGAGATGCAAACCTTAAAAAATTGCACCTCCAAAGTGCATCTCTCTAGGGACTTGATAGATGATGGTTAAGATGAAAATCTCTCTCTCTCTCTTCATTTTATAAATAGCATTTTTGAATACATAAATGGATTCAACCTCTTGATAATTTCTTGAATACATGGAATAAAATAGCTTAAACATGCAATTCCAACAAATATTTTGCTCCCTTCAAAATTGACACTTAATAAAGGGGTAAAAATATAAAATAATGATACTTGAAATGTTATAACAATAAGAAATTATTTTTTCAATTACTTTATATAATATATAGAGTTGTTGTTATTTTATTATTATTATTATAAATCCTATATAATATGTAAATTGTTGACATTGAAATAATTTAGTTATTATGAATATTGAGATATTTTTTTTATGATTACATTGTTCACATTATTTTTTTAATGTATTTTTAAATACATTTAAATATTATACTTTCAATTACTTACATTGATATATGTTATTACCCTTCACACACAGACACACACACACATATATATATACACATATGTTTATGTTTTTTTTTAAAGTAGACTGTAAAATAATTTAGTTAACATGGATATTAAAATGGTTTATTTACGTATCCAATTGAAATATAAAATATAAATAATATCAATTTATTTGTGTTTTTGTTTTAATTACATTTTTTTTTTAAATTGATATAAAATTATCTTATTTCACATTAACATGGAAATATTTTATGTATAACTAAGACTCAATGAAATATTTTTACCATTTCTCCTTTATATTGGGTTGTAATATTAAGAATCAATAAAGCAAGCACAATTAGAGTGAGACTATGTTTTAGAATACTTTTAAGGAAAACTAACCAAATATGTATATTTGTTTTTTATTTTGATTATAACTCACATTATTTTTTAATTTAAATAATAATTTATTTTTATTCTTAAAAAGACACATGTCAACTCCACATTTAGCACATACACACATCACCCTTATACCATGTTGCAAAATGAACTTCTCAGCTCAATTACCCATATTAATTGCAAAGCACTCATCTTCTTTTTTCATTCGTTCATTCAATTCCCTTAAATTCTATTTTGTTTGTTGCATTAACCCTATAATCCTCACTATTACATTGAAAATTGTACATGCACATAGGTACAACAGAACAAAGAACACAATGACACATCATACTAAACTATGTAATTTTACAAAATAGGGTGGTTGAAGGAATAAAAGGCCTCAGGTCAAGGGAAAATAATTTGTCAAAAAGTTATTTGACATGTTTCTCCAAGGGGTTTTGAAGAAAGTGGACTAGAGATGCATTAACTCCAAAACAATTATAGTCGTCTCCTAATCTTGTCATTCCTTCGAAAACCAAAATTTCACTAAGTATGAGCTTCAAAAGCATCCTTAAATGATTGTCCTTACCTCTTAATCTTGTGATTCTTGCATTAATCGAAATTTTCTTGAGGCAAATCCTTGTAGTAAGAGATTCAAAGGCATTTCTTATAACGAGCATAGTGAGGTATCCAATGTTTCTTTACCAATTAAAAGAATACAGGTTTTTGAATCCATCATTTGCAAAGATTTGATATCTCAATGAACTCTATCTACATTACAAAGACTTGAAAGAGATTCATGAAAAAGTATTGAATATTACTTTACTACTTAAATAGAAGAGAAACCATTATTATATTAAAAAATTAGCTAAATATTTTTGTGAAGATTTAACCTTAACTCCAGAGATCATTATATCCTCCAACTCTTTCATTAGCACCATACCATTGTTAACTTTAACAATATCACTACACATTGAATTCACTAACTCTTTCATGAGCACCATTGTTAACTTTAACAATATCACCACACATTTGATAGGAACTAACATGTATAAAGCAAATTTCATGTGCATAAACTATTAAATTCACTAAGGAGCAGCAAACAAAATGCTAGTCTACTCTTGACAACAACTTATTTCTCACTTGAAAAATTTTATTATGTCAATCATTGTGCACTTAGATTATAGGGTGGGAGTCTTTCATGAGAGAACATACAAAGTATCCCATGGACATGGAAATGTGTTATCACTATAATATAATTTTCCTCAACCATGCACACAAAACAATCGTAAATGTTTAAAAATAAAAATATAAATTTATAAATTTTGTATTTTTCCTCATCCAGTACACACATAATTACAGTTACCCATGTTTAACAAAGAGGAAAACATATATTTATATATTTATTTAATTTTTTTTCATTTAACTCTTATATTAGCTCATCTGATTCATCCTATATAGTCATTACCTTTTCAAAATATTATGTACTTGCCCACTATTGAACTTCATAATCAGTGTAGTTTTGTAGCCATTGATACTCATTGATTTACTACTTATAATGATTAGTTTTAATGGTATTTTATGAGTTGTTATATGAATAGGTTTGAGTGCTCCTTCATGTTGATGCGTAGGGGATATTGATGTGTTTGTTAAAGAGTTTGAATTCCACAGCTTTGATCACTATTACTACAAAAACGTTATTTTGATTAATTTAATTAGTCTTTGATGTAGTATTTTAGGTTTATTTTTATTGAAATAATTAAATTTTAAATGATTGTTATTGTTAAAAAAAAATTTGATTAATTTAATTAGTCTTTGATGTAGTATTTTAGGTTTATTTTTATTGACATAATTAAATTTTAAATGATTGTTATTGTTAAAAAAAAATATTGGAAGTTGTGAATAGAAAAACAGGGATAGTTTGAATTATATGATATTATAATTTTTTATTATTATTATTTAAGTTTTTGTTTTATTTTGTTTTTTTTTAAGAAAATTAAACATAGTTTGATGACCATGTTGCAAATAGGATAGTTTATGAGTTTATGGGAGAAAGAACTAATTTACTCTATCTAGTTAAAAAAGATTTATTTGGCAATCAATCTTTTTGGAGTGTAAAATTTGAAGAAATGTTTGCTCCTCCAAGGATTTGATCCCTTTAGAGGCATGATAGATCAAAAGTTAGATGGATCTAGGCTAGTTCTAGTTTAGTGCAATAATGGACATCATTATTATGTATGTTTGAGATAAATTTCATACTTTGAAATTTACATGTTTATTATTATCTATATGTTTTGGGATTTAAAGCAATGACTTTCCAATACAATCTTCGTTGTACTTGGATTGAGACTCTTGAATTCATAAATTTGAATCTGGCCATTATACACAAAGCTTGTAGCCATTTTTTTGCATTAAGCCATTGTTAAAAATATTTGTGGTTAGCATGACTTTAAATCATGTTTTTCTTTTTCTTCATTTCACCATTGTTAAAAAACTTTGCCATGGATTTATATCATGTTTTACTTTTTCACTGTTAAAAAGATCTTTGGTGGCTTTGCATTATGCTTTCCTTGCCTAACCTTACCATATCATTCTCTTCTTTGATTTAGTCTGTGTTGGATGCCTTGAATGATTTGTACTTTTGCATTTGGATGTTATGAGTGGTTTGTGTGTATGGATTTGGATGGTAATGTTTGTGGATGTTGTTATCACTTTTAATGACACCCATAGCACAAGTGCTTTGGGAGACATAGAAAGCTTCCTAGAGACAGCCTCTCGGTTGATTGTAGACTAGTGCCCAGGACATCTTAGATAGAGGAGTGCATGGAAGATTATCAAGAGGGGCTTTTGGTTGCACTCCAATTGTCACGTAGTTTAAAAAGATAATAAAAGGGGAGCTTGGTTCAATCAACCTTCATGAAGGTAAACTCAAGCCAATACATCGGTCCAAATGTTCAAGGGGTAAATCAGGCCAACCTCAAAGAGAAATGCCCAGTTCTTGTCGCCGACACACAACAACAGGCAACTTAGTATTGACGTTGTAGTAAGGTGAAGAGGAGGAAAGGGAGGAGAGAAATCGGTGTGTAGGGATGATTGCAATGCAGGATCCCAAGCCACAATGTTCTAGCAGAGATATGGAAGAGGGAGGAGATGAAAGAGCATCAGGAGTGGAGTGCTAGTCAATGTTTCAGGCCATATACTCATGGGAACATTTGTATCCAAAATCTCAAGCAATTATGTGCATATTATAGGAACTTAAGTAAATCTATAGCTAACACAGGTACTGTTGCTACTTGGTAACAAATATATGATTGTGAACAAGGGAGAAACCGACAACTTCATCACACTATTTTAGAGGAAGAAAAACATATATGGAATGATATTATAGAGGGGAAAACATACTGCACATTGATCTTCTTGGAATCACCAGGGAGTTTCATTAATACTTGAAGGGTCCAAATAACCATTCCATTACATTCAACATGCATCGCTCTGATCCCTCATGAACATGCAATTAGAACCAAAATGGAACCCAAGAATTAGGACCACTGCGGGTGCAGAATTCCAGAATCTGTATTAAATATTTCTTCCCCCTATTTATACAGAGAAGGGGGGCTTTGAATCAACAATTTACAAAAATATCTTTGCCTGAGCTCTAGCTGTCTCACAAAATAGTTGTCTCGATGTGAAAGGCTCTGCTGCCCCAAAATGATTTCATTGGGATTTGATTCCCTTCTTTAAAATACATAGAAATTACAGGAATAAAAGAAAAAGGAAAAACTAAAATATGACAGAGGAAGTGTCCCTCTGTTGTTCCTGTGAAGGCCCTTGATTAGGCCACGTCTTTGCCGCAACATGTCTCTCCTCTGTTCGACCTGTTCCTATCACTTTTGCCTTAACTACTCGACTTCCCCACTCTCTGCAGTTGATAGCGATCAACTGTGTTTTCTTGTCACAGAGAAGAAACAAAGTTTGTCGGGGAAGTCCTTTACATTTATGATTGAGTGGAGATCCATGCTAAGCCATTAATCTTCCTGAGTCCCCCCATACTGATTTTCCGTTGCACCATGCCTTCATTTAATACTTCAGCTGCCGAACCATCCGCCTTCAAAGCCTTGTACCATACTATTGGGGTTTTACGACATCGAGACTTTTATTCTAAAAGGCGTCACAGAATAGTGAGTCCCGATCTCCTTTGGCTCTCTTTGTTTAAGCCCATTTTAGTGTTTTTACATCATAGGGCCAAGGGCAGTGACTTGGGGCTCAACGAAATATCGGAGGTTGACAAATTGGCGATTTCCTTTCAATGTACTTTGGTGCATCCTCCTGAAGCTTGCGATCATCGATCACATTTACGTTAAGCCCTTGGATCTTTGACACCTTATGTGACCGTGACTAACCCCTGCATCAGAGCACCTTTTATCGGCGATCACAATGAGGGCTTCAACTTTAATGTAACAATGTGCCTCAACCTAAAAACAGTGGTTTGCAATCTCCGATGTGACGTCATCCTCTACCACGTGTCATCTTTGTGAGTGGTGACATGTATCACCTAGATATGCCTTCTTTGGACCCTTGAAAATGCTAGATTTGCGTGTCATGTGTCCTTCGTACCACCATGTCATGCTGACGTTAGTTGCCATGTGGATTCATCGGGGCCACTGGTATTCTGCCACGTGGCCTGTTGGAGGAGAGAGAAAAGTATCATCCTTCTCTGGTTTTGCAGCTAATTTCCTTTGTTAATCGCAATCGACCCTCTCTGGTGTTTTAACACTAGAGGCTTGAATCTTGGCAATTTTTAATGTCATCGGCCTCTGGCGGTTTCATGACGCCGTATCTGGTTACACCCTCCAGTACTTGCGATCATCGACATGTCGATTCCCCCCAAACCTCCAATTTCCTACTCGTTCGTGGTTACTAAGACCTCCGATCGACAATAGACTATGGTCCATGGACCTCCGATTTGTGATTTGCAATATTGGCGATCGACTGATCATAAATTTTACTATCTTCCCTTGCTACTAATTCAGAAAAGCCCTGACTGCGATTTGCGATGAGCCTTACCCTTAGTCACTTTCTCTTTGTTTTTTGGCTTTCAAAGGGTATCTTCAATTTGCTCTAACTTCTGATCCAAAAGTCCATTTTTGGACTTCCACCTACTATTGGAAATCTTATTCCAAGCACTATCCAATGGAGACGGTCTGATTTAGCTTTGAGAGCTTAGGTGGCTTGGGAGATGGCTTGAAACTTCACCGATATTTTGCACTTTGGGGCAACTGAAAACACATTTTGCAAAGAGTAACAACATATGTTACACTTGTGTTATATTTATATATTTGTTTGTGTGTTAATAATTAGATGTTGATGAAGGGAGAAGATCTTGTCAATAATTAATTTTCTACATATCTATTTCATTTAATTCTAGGCATCACAACTTTTGACAACTAATTAATTCTTAATAATGTCCCTGCAAGTATTACTAAATGTATGCTCAAAAGTATTTTTAATAATTTACTGCCTCAAGATTACTCCTGAGATAGTCTTTTTTTTTGCAAATGTTTTGAAATAATTTATTTCCTTCAAAGAATATATATATATATATATATATTATATATAATTATTATATATATATATATATATATATATATATATTTATTATTATTTTATTATATTTTATTTTTTATTATTTTAGTCTATTTTGCAAAGTCCAAGAAAGCATGTATTTTTTATTTTATTTTATTTAATTAGTGACATGTTTACAAATTCTCTAAATTCCAAACAATTATGACATCTTCATTTTCTCTATATCTTAAAAATGGACCTTGAATAACATTTTCATGAATTTTTTGGCAGATGGTTTGTTTTGAATGTTTATAAATATATCTTTTCCTCTGATAAATATGTTGAATATATTGTTTTATGCAATTGCGTGTTAGTAATTTTGAATATATGTAATTGTCTGTCAGTAATTAGTTGTTGATGAAGAAAGGAGATGATCTTGTCAATAATTAACTTGTAGTTTGTAGGATGATTAATTTTGCACATCTATTTCATTTATTTTAGGTATACTTTTGACAACTAATTAATTCTTAATAGTGTCCCTCTAAGTATTACTAAATATATCTTGAAGAGTATTTTTAATAATACATTGCCTCAAGATTACTTGTGAAATAATTTGTTTCTTTGCAAATGTTTGCAAATTGACTTTGAATAGCATTTTGATGAAATTTTTTGAAAGACAATGTTTTGAATGTTTACAAATATATATTTTCCTCTAATAAATATTTTGAATATATAGTTGTGTGCAATTCTCAGTTAGTAATTTTGAATATATGTAAGTGTTTGAATGTTTATAAATATATCTTTTCATCTAATAAATATTTTGAATATATGTAATTGTATGTTACTAATTAGTTGTTAATGAATTATGTTAGAGATCTTCATAACATGTTTTTTTTGAAAGGAAAAAAACAATGCCTTGTTTTTTCATAGAGGAAATCAAAGATACATACAGAGAATGGAAGCCAAAAGCTTCACATGGGAAATCTAGAAAGTAAGGAAATTCAGCAAGGACCCTATAGATCCTACAAGGGATTTTCCTGTTATACAAACATCATTACAAAAATATTAACAATTTGTGAAAACTCCATCATAGCACAGAAATTGACCAACAATAGCATCTGAAAGGAAATTATTAGATAGTATGTGAATATCTTCATAACATGTCAAATCATCAAACCATGGAGATTTAGAAAAACTTCTCTCTAATATTCTTGATCATGTAAACAAAATGTTAAAATAAATCAACTAATTCCTTATCATTTTTTTAAGATGCAATAAATTAAACAAAGTTGGTCTCAATAGACGATAACAATCATCATCATTATAAACAAACTCAAAGCCAATTCTACATTGATAATGTTTTTACTATTCTAATTAAAATTCTTCAAAAACATATATTATATTTTATGAATAGAATAAGTCAGTGAATATTAACTAGCCATTTGTATTCCAATCACAAATAAACAAATAAAAAAAAGACAAAAAATTATGTTATTAAATTCTCTATAATAATTAATATGAATGAATAAAAGTTTCTATTTAAGCATTTAAATTATTATTTTAATTCTCATTAAAAAACTATAAATTAAATAGTCAAATATTATATAAAAGATCTCTTATCTTTATAAATAAGATTAATTATTAATTATAAAAAATATTAAACAATATTAAATATTGAAACACTTACGCTTGCATGTTTCATATTCATCCTATGAATATAACAATATATATTATACTCTTATCTTAGTTGATACGGAAGGTAAAAAGAATATATTGTGTCACAGTGGAAATGCTTGACATAGGAAGGTAAAAAGGAAAAGGAATATATTGTGTCTTGGTTGAAATGCTTTGACATGGAAGGTAAAAAGGAACATGTGAAATGGTTGACATGGAAGGTAAAAAGGAATACTGATATGTTTAGCTAATTTTAAATGAGTTAATGATATAAAATTTAAAAAGCAAATTATTTGGGTAAGATAGTTAAACATAAAAAGATATGTCATTATGAAAATATGTTAGTTAGCTTGAAATATAAAGTTATTTTTGAAGTTGAAGTATAAAGCTATTTATAATATGTTTAAGTTATTTAAAATATGTTATTCAGTTATTGAGGTTGAAGTATAGGTTAGATTATGAAGTTATAATTTTGTTTGGAAAATAATAGAAATTTTGGTAGGATTTTGAAAAAAATTGACATAAATTTTTGGAAATCTAAAATAAAGCTTTTAATCTTTAGGATTTTGGGTGTTCCAGGTTTTTTTTTAGAGTGTTGAATTCATTACAACATAAAACTCCCAAAATTTAATTTCTTGAATTTTTTTTTATTGATCGAAATAAATTTGTAACTTCCATAAAAAACGATTCAATCACTCCCAAAATTAAATTTCTTGATTTTTTTATTAATCTAAATAAAAGTATAACCTTAATAAACAAAACCAAAATCCACCAAAATCCCAAAAAAATATATTATGTGAAAATAGAATAATATATTTTAAAGAGCTTTATATTTCAAATATAGAATAGGCTCACAATTATACCATTATAATTCATATTTAAGTATTTAACCTTTACAAACCCTTAGTGTATGGCTAGGCTTAAATGCAAGTTATAGAGATAGGGTGAAACTTAAAAAAATATAATCATGAAAATATGTTAATGAGACAGGAGTACAAAGCCATCTAATCATTAAAATAATGAAAATATGTTATTGATGGTATAAATCTAGCTAAGTGAATCCTGGAATGCCACGTTTATATATAGTTAAGCAGTTGTACAATTATAATTAAACTAAGTCACATCAGTTATCTAAGCTTTACATTCAGACTCTTCCTTTTATTAAATTTTCGGCCACTTTAATAGTTAGTGATGTTGTAAAGGCTTTGAATCAATCACCCCATGCCACTAAGCTTCTGTTTGCAATCATGGCTTTTTATTCCAACCAGCAACAACATCGAATACATTATTTATTTTTTGATTTAGGAATGACACATGATTATGTAGTGGGGTCAGATTTTTAAATTTAGCATGTAAATTCATGTTAAGAGTAAAATTTTATAAAGGGTAAAATTTTGAATATAATTTATTTTAGAGTATAATATATTTTTAAACTAGGAGAAGCACAACAAAGTGAATTGAGATGGTTAAATTACTTAAAAATAAAAAGTGGATTTTTTTGGATGGTTTACTCACGATTAATAAGGAATCCATTTAAAATATTTCTATTTATTTAACAAGATTTAATTAATATAAATAATTTGTACAATTATTATCTATATTGTTGCGTTCCTAGTTAATAGTGGTGTTAATCTAACGCTCTCATGTGTTTCGTGACATGTGCTTAACACTAACGATGTGTCTATTTATTAACACCTACGGGTTTCGGTGTAATGGCAATTGTGACTCCAACAAGTGTTATTAGAGCCAAAGGTCTCGAGTTCGAAACACACCTAGCTCGCGTTGAGGGGGGAGATTGTTGCGCTTCCTATTAATGGCGGTGTTAATCCAATGCTCCCGTAACGATGTGTCTGTTTACTAACACCTACTGTAATGGCAATCATGACCCTAACATATATGTGGATTAATATTTAACTTTTGAACTTATCAATGGTGAAAGTTATAATTTTACAAAAGGAAATAATAATAATATGGTAATTTATGCTATATTTATATTTAGTTGAATATTTATTTTTTAATTATCAGGGGTGAAGATATTCTTATTTATTTATTTTTATTAATTATTACTATTATTATTTATTTTATTATTATTATTATTATTATTTTTTATTTATTTATTATTTATTTATTTATTATTATTATTTTTTTTATGCAGATGATTGAGTCGAGAGATTCATTTTACAATCCACTATGAGAGTGATGTGTAAGTATGTCTGTCCTCAACATGGATTTGACACTTGTACTTCTTAAAATAAAAATAAACTATTCTCTAAATAGAAAAGCAATGTAGCTATAATAAAAAACAAAAACAAATATGATATGCATGTTTAGTTAGTTGTCCATATGACATAATATAATTTTAGGTATATGTTTTTTTTGTCGAAATCCAACAAAGTTTTTTTGGAATTATAAGTTTAAATTATACTATATATAGCATTCAAAAATATAATTTAAACAATGAAAAATTACACATTGTCTTTTGCACTCTAATTGTCTCGACTCATTTTAGATCCAGAGTTAGATGGATCTAAGATAATGATATCATCATTGGGTGTTAATGTCTCCATAATGTGTATGAAAAGGTGAAGAATTATAATAAGTTTAAGGATTCTCATTATTTGTTACATAATTTAGAGTTGGGATGTTCTAAAAGAAGTTGCATATGGGGAAGAAATAGTAAAAGCACAAACATTGCTCGAAGTATTTATCTAAAAGTGGTTAATAACTTGAAATGCATTAAAAGAAAAAAAAATTTAAAAACCATGTTGATAATTAAAATGAACTTAAACAAAGATGACTGAATAATTTCTTAGCTCTTGCTTCACTTGAACTCAAGTTTGATAACTACCAGTATAGATCCATCTTAACCATGTTTCTAACAAATGTCTAGAGGGACCAAATCTCTTGAGGTGCAAACCTTAAAAAAATTGCACCTCCAAAGTGCATCTCTCTAGGGACTTGATAGATGATGGTTAAGATGAAAATCTCTGTCTTCATTTTTAAAATAGCATTTTTGAATGCATAAATAGATTCAACCTCTTGATAATTTCTTGAATACATGGAATAAAATAGCTTAAACATGCAATTCCAACAAATATTTGCTCCATTCAAAATTAACACTTAATAAAGGGGTCAAAATGTAAAATAATGATACTTGAAATGCTATAACAATAATATATATATATATTTTTTTCAATTACTTTATATATATATATAAGTTATTATTATTATTATTATAAACCTATATAATATGTAAATTGTTGACATTAAAATAATTTAGTTATCATTGAATATTGAGATATTTTATTTATGGATTACATTGTTGGCATTAAAACTCTTTTTTTTTTTTTTTTAAATACATTTAAAATATTATACTTTCAATTACTTACATTGAAATATGTTATTACCCCTCCTATATATATGTGTGTTTATTCTTTTTCTAAAGTTAACATTAAAATAATTTAGTTAACATGAATATTAAAATGGTTTATTTAAGTATTCAATTGAAATGTAGAAATATAAATAATATCAACTATATTTGTTTTATTGTTTTAATTACTTTAAAAGAATTTTAAAAATTGATATAAAATTATCTTACTTCATATGAACATGGAAATGTTTTATTTATAACTGAGAGTTAGTGAAATATTTTTACCATATCTCCTTTATATTGGGTTGTAATATCAACAATTAACAAGCACAATTAAAGTGAGACTAGGCTTTATAATAACTTTTCAATTACATATAGATATATATATATATATATATATATTATATATTATATATATATATTATTTTGATTATAGTCGACATTATTTTTTATTTAAAGAATATTTTATTTTGATATTAATTTAAAAGAGACACATGCCAGCTCCACATTTAGCACGAACACACATGGTCCTCATAACATGTAGAATGAACCTCTCAACTCAATTACATGTATTCATTTTGAAAAAAAAAAATGAAATAATTGATTCATATTGAACCCTAATTATAAAGAAAACATTTCTATAGTAACCCATATTAATTATAGAACACTCTTCTTCTTCCTTCATTCAGTTCCCTTAAATTCCTATTTTGTTTGTTGCATTGACACTATAATTCTCACCATTACATGCAAAATTGCACATGCACATAGGTACAACAAAAAGAAAATACAGTGACACATCGTACTAAACTATCTAATTTTGCAAACTAGGGTGGTTGAAGGAATAAAAGGCCTCAATCCAGTGGAAAATAATTTGTTGAAAAATTTATTTGACATGTTTCTCCAAGGCGTCTCGGCGAAAGTGGACTAGAGATGCATTAACTCCAAAACAAGTATAATCGCCTCCTAATCTTGTCATTCCTTGGAAAATCAAAATTTCACTAAGGACGAGCCTCAAATGAGTGTCCTCACCTCTTAACCTTGTCATCCCTGCATCAATCAAAATTTCACCGAGGCAAATCTCCTTGTAGTAGGAGATTCAAAGGCATTTCCTAGAACGAGCATGGTGAGGTAGCTAATGTTTCTTTGCCAATAAAAGGGATACATAGATTTTTTAATCCATCATTTGCAAGGATTTGGTGTCTCAATGGACTCTATCTACATTACAATGACTTGAAAGAGATTCATGAAAAAGTATTGAATATTTCATGAGAAAGTATGGAATATTACCTTACTAGTTAAATAGAAGAGAAACAATTATTGTGTTAAAGAACTAACTTGATATTTTTGTGAAGATTTAGCCTTAGCTCCAAAGATTATTGAATTTTGTAACTCTTTCATAAGCACTATTGTTAACATTAACAATATCACCACACATTTGATAGAGTTCCTAAATTACGCCGTAAGGCGTTCCCCTCTGAAATCAACACCACAAGCTACTATAGTGTGCGGTTGTCGACCCTCAATTCTCTATGTTAGAGAATATAACTATCTTCTACCGTTAGATTGATGCCTCAAGACAATTACTAACTCCCAAGCCACTACGAAACGTAGATTGATACCTCCATGAAGTTACTAACTCCCCAGAAACCTCCACGTGGTTACTAACTCCCCAACAACTACGCATCGAAGATTGATACGGTTACATGGAGGCTCCTTTTGCTGTGTATCCTAAAGAGCCCAATGCACAACGCTCCACGTTTATGCCGAACATTGCTTCTGGTGAGTAAATTACCATTCAAACCTTGCCACATAACTGTATTTTACTGGGTTTTTTTGAAAGGTTTAACTGTTGAATGGATTGAAGGCTAATCAGTCCAAAGTTGCACTACTTTCAGCGTTCTTTACCAGCATGGGCCAGAATCTTCTCTTATAGGTACGAACAATATTTAATTTACTTGCTCTTCCTCCCGTGCTCGAGTTATTATATTTATGACACTAACCCTTGCCAATTTTCACGAATGTGGTTGCAATCCACCCTTCTTTCAAGGGAATCCTTATAAGTAATGGTTAGGTCCTCTCAGTAGGGTGTTAAAAGATTTCATTATACCTCTTCATGCATTTTTATAGTATTTTTCCAGTTTCTAACTATCCCCTCATGTATGGGTTTTTAGGTGAGAGCTCTTGTCATGGCTCTAAAGTTTCAAATTAGCCCTCTCCTGCCACGACACTAACTCCTCTGGGTTTTCCTGTTCCGGTTCTTGGGTTCTACCCCTTTTTGCACGAGTTCAGATAACTAGTGTTTGAGATTTATGTGGATGAGTTCCCCTTTCTGAGCATTTGTAATAAGTTGCACTACTTTCAATGTTCTTCACCAGCATGGGCCAAACTCTTCTCTCACAGGTACGAACAATATCAAATTTACTTGCTCTTCCTCATAAACCTTAACTTTGATCGTTGTTATGGCTTTTCTTGTTCGTAGAGTTGTGGTTTATACTTAAAATGTAGTGTGGAAAAATGATTTGGTGTGAAAATGTGCTACTTCTATTGAATTATACAGTTGATGAAGTGAGCATCAGGATAATGATTGCACCTAGGGAAGCTAAATCATTACAGTAGCAGAGAAAATGACAACGTAATGTGAGGTGAATAGTTTTGTAGGATGTTGAATTGTAGATTTACCTGGAATTCTCTCGACATGTAATGAAAATTGTCGAGTGTTTTTGGAAATTTCCTCAAAACCAAAGGTTAGTGCCCGAACCATTCAGAACCACGTGCTAAGGCTCAGATACATGCTATTATTTTGCAATGTTTCTATTATATTTCTTCTCTTAAAATTTCTAGCAGAAAGATATTTTTAGAAACAATGGTGTTTATTTTCAAATCCAGCCTCAATAGTTGATACTTAGTGAAATGCAACATTTCTATTTATTTCTTTCATTAAACTTTGATTATATATATGTTTTCCATAAAGTTGCACTGTTTCTCTTAAATATTAGCCTCTATGGCTGTTATTTTGTAAAAGGCAATGTTCTACTTCATTTCTTTGCTTATATGTTTTCACTCTTTTAAATTTTATTGTTATAGATCTAACCCATAAATATATGATAGTATAAATAAACCCAAGAATAACAATATCTGAATATAGGTTGAAATGATTCACTTTATTGATATCAAACCCTTAAGGTAGGGTAACACCATACATTCACTCCTTAAGGAAGGAGAATACTCCACAAGCCATATGTCTGTTCATATAATAATCCTTGACATCTCTCAATGTGGAGTCTCTAGCCTCTATATAGGTCTCATACATACAATACCATGGGTCATTACCATGGTTCCCTCAATACCATCTGTCTCATACCATGGGACCATTACATTATTACTAACTACTTGTGGTCCCTTACGTGATACTGGTTAACCACCTTATTTATTACTATGGTCCATCCCATTATTACATTATTCCTTTGGGTACCTCCCTTTATACCCCATATTATCACCCCTACGCATATAACATTCCAACCCCCTTAACATGTTTCGTTCCCAAAACATGAGAAGGACACAAATAATAAGATCTACTCAAAAGAGTAGTCCATTGGTACCATGCACGTGCATCTAGCCATCCGAGAGAAAGGTGAACCCTCAATCTTGCTGGTGCCTCGCTCACTTGAGATGGAAGTTGACCATGGCAGCTCTTCTGTGTTGATGTGTAGTAGGTGGATCTTTGCTCCTTGTTATCCGTCATGCGGGGGTTGTTGTCCTTATGGCTAATTGGTTGCCATCTTGTTGGTTGTTTTCTTGCGGGGTGATGTGGGTGATGATATGTTGAATTTTTAACCCACGGTGTCTTTTTCTTTAATTCACCCTTTACTGGAGCCTGATTGTTATCTGGTGCATGTTTTGGTGCTTGTTGTGGTGTCTTATCTTCCAATATTACTGCAACCACTTAGCTCTCATCTGATGTATCAGCACCTGTAACCTTTTTTGCTTCAACCTCTGTTTGTGTTTGATTGTCGATCATTATTGGCTCATCATCTGATATGTCAATCCTTGGAACATCTTCTGCTTCAGCCTCCATGTACTCTACCTATTTATTGATGGAACTATCCTGTAATGTAATTTTCTTCCTTTTATACCGGAGCTTCATGAATTTTTTCTGCACATTAATATTGATAGTACCCACAGATTCTATCCAAGGGTATCCCAAAACAACATCCATGTTATCCATCATGCAACACATACTTATCCATAGAAAGCTTCAAATCCTTATAAACTTGAACATCCTCAACATCAACCTGTGTGTTTTCAATGTGTTTGGTTGGAACTTGCAATTTTTTTTTGCCACACTAACATTGATAAAATTATGCTTGCAACTAGGATTTATAGACACAACGATCTTCTCCTTCTGAATCAATCTATGAACCTACAATAAGGAGACACCCATAGAAAATAACCCCTTATGTGTCTCATTCTCCTTTTTTCCAGCCCGAGACCATTTGTCTAAAAGGAATCTTTCAAATTCTGCATCTGAAAGTTTGGTCAACTGCTTGTTGTCAATTGAGAAATACCATTTGGCAGCCTCATCCCTGAAATTAATCCACACTGTATCCTTCCACTTTTTTCTTCTTTTTTCCTTTTTTTTTTTTTTTTTTTTTTTTTTTTTTTTTTTTTTTTTTTTTTTTTTTTTTTTTTTCAATAGTAGGACCGTTATCTTTTCCTGTAAAACATAGAACCGCCATGAAGAGGGTTTTGAAAAAAATTCACTTACCTGGTGAAAATTTGAAATTGTCACAGTTTAGTCAATATTGCTCATAATCTCTATTATGACCTGTTTTTAGAAATGGAACAACCATTCTGCATCTGCCCATGTGATAGAAATCCCGATCCAGGCACTAGAATTTCAGATCTGCACTGATTTTAAATCAACAATATCTCCCTCTTCCAGACTCTGATTCAACTAATATATATATATATATATATATATATATATATATATTTATATATATATATATATATATATATTATATATATTATATATATATATAATTTTTTATTTTTTATTTTTTATTTATTTTTTCACAAAAAATCCATATATGCAATTAGATTTTACAGATCTTGCACCAGGACATCTAGATCTGCACCGCAAACTCGCTGCCCCGAAAAATGTCTACAACACCACTGATTTTTAGATTACGATATCTCCTTCATCCGGACTCCGATTCGACCGATTTTTTTTTTTTTGAAATCGGGTATTTTTTCACAAAGAATCCATATCTGCAATTATATTTTGCATATTGTGCCCCAAAACGTACATATCTGATCTGCAAACTCGCTGCCCCAGAAAGTTCCTGTAAAAAATTAAAAAAAAATCTCCACTTTTGCCCAAGAAAGTGCTCTAATACTACTTGATATAGATCTAACCTAGAAATATATGATAATATAAATAAACCCAAGAATAACAATACCTGAATATAGATATAAATGATTCACTTTATTGCTATCAAACCCTTGAGGTAAGGTAACACCATACATTCACTCCTTAAGGAATGAGAACACTCCACAAGCCATATGCCTGTTCATACAATAATCCTTGACATCTCTCAATGTGAAGTCTCTAGCCTCTATATAGGCCTCATACATACAATACCATGGGTCATTACCATGGTTCCCTCAATACCATCTATCCAATACCATAGGCCCATTACATTATTACTAACTACTTGTGGTCTCTTACATGATACGGGTTAACCACCTTATTTATTACTATGGCCCATCCCATTATTACATTATTCCCTTCGGTACCTCCCTTTTGTACCCCATATTATCCCCCTAGCTATATAACATTTATAACAATATCTGAATATAGATAGAAATGATTCACTTTATTGATATCAAACCCTTAAGGTAGGGTGACACCATACATTCACTCTTTAAGGAAGGAGAACACTCCACAAGCCATATGCATGTTCATACAATAATCCTTGACATCTCTCAATGTGGAGTCTCTAGCCTCTATATAGGCCTCATACATACAATACCATGGTTCCCTCAATACCATCTATCTAATACCATGGACCCATTACATTATTACTAACTACTTGTGGTCCCTTACATAATACGGGTTAACCACTTTATTTATTACTATGGACCGTCCCATTATTACATTATTCCCTTGGGTACCTCCCTTTGTACCCCATATTATCCCCCCTAGGTATATAACATTTATACTTAATAGCTGTTATTTTGTGAAATTCAACTTTGTTATTTGATTTCTCTATTTACTCTTTCTAGTGGAGAGATGTTTTACATCAATCGATCCCCTCTTTCTTAAATTTTTGCTTTTCTAGATGTTATTTTGTTAAATACAACCTTTTTACTGGTTTTCCTTTCTTAAATTTTCACATGGTTATTTGTTTTTCATAAACCTACGAGGTTTCTCTTTTAAGATTATTCTCCATCTATGTAATTTTAGGAAATGTAACATTCCTAGTTGTTTTCTTTGTTTAAATATTTCGTGCAGAAATGTTTCCCTAAAAGTGCTTTGCTTCTGTAAAAGCTTAATCTCTATAGTTGTTTGTATGCTAAATACAAACCTGTACTTAAATTTCCTGTGGATAAATGTTTCTAAACAATGTTGATTTCTTTATTTAATTTTTTCTGGGCAGAGATATTTCTCTAAAACTGCTGTGCTTCTCTAAAGTTTAGTCTCTATAGTTGTTCTTATCCTAAATCCAAGCCTGTACTTAAAATTGTATGTAGAGAAATGCTTTTGAACAATGCCATCCGTTTTAATGTTTCTACTATATTTATGTGCTGAAAATATTGTAGGAATGGATATTTTAAAGAAAATGTGCAAATTCTCTTAAATTTTAGCTTAGATGGTTATCTTAGTTCAAATTTAACTTATCTAAGTCTTTTTTCACAACTTGAAAGTCTTCAATGGACATGAGTTGGTAAGATTCTAGCCACAAAACTTTGCATGTACATATGAAAATTAAGAAGATATAAATTCAATCAAGCAAATTGCAATAAGTTCTTTGCAAATGACAACTTTGAACACCAATAAAAAGAAATTACCAAATAGGGGAAAGTAGAACAAATATTATGGACTGTCATTTGCACTGCTAACACTAGTGTATAAGCATGTGCCATAATTTTCCCTCTGTCACTACACCCCTGATCATAATGGCACTAAGCACCCCAATCAAACATGCTAGAGCATACGTGCTTTACATAAAGAAAAACAATTAAAAGTTAACAACCACTTGCCACAAATCATAAACATCCCATGAGGCAGATATGTTAGAAGTGTATGTCAATGATCAAAAATTGAAAAGTATGAATTGCTTTACAATTAACAACCATAAAACCATGAGAACAACACAAGAGAACTTTCTCTCTCACACATGCATACATTCCACCGAAAATACACTAAGTGAACAAAAAGAGAGAACCTACACTCTGGATATTCTGTCATGTCAATGATGTAATTCCTGAGAACCCCCTCTTTAACTAGGATCCAAAATTCTACTTACACCCTTTGGGAACATCTAGTGACACTTTCACTATAATCATGGGAGAGTAACAATTTAACGCTACTCTTTCCTACACTACTGCCTTACACCTTATGACGTTTCCTTTGCAACATCTGGTACAATTGTTCTTTTCTAGAAGAACTCTCTTAGCTGCCACTCTATATTGGTCTTTAGCGTTAAATGAAATATTAGACGATTGAAAAAATGTTGATGGTTAGATCCTACTTCAATTGTGAACCTATTGCTTGTGACAGTTATCAACAAACTACTTGTGTTTAACCGTTATCAACTGACTCCATGCTCCTCTGGCTTTTGCAACTTCTTCATACATCGGGGTTCTTCCACAGGAGGCTCAATCGTGTTTGGAATATGCCAAAGCCAAAAAAGATATGGACGTCAAGATCTGCATATTCCTTCCAGTAGATTTGAATATCAGGCCACCTGCGAGCAAAACATTTAATGTCTAATTCGTCTGCAACAAGATCACTATGTGTACATAAATAATTCGGCATATAATACTTCCTAGTCCCCTCCAGGATCTCCAACCGAAAAGAAAAATCAGTGTACTGGAACCTGATGTCAATTGGACATGTGTAGACGATGATGTTTCATGTAAGAGAAAGCAAATGAAACTCAATATTTCTCTTGTATGACATTAAGAAGCTTACATTGCCATCCAAATGGTCCTGTAAAATCAATGTACAATAATAAATTATAGATATGAATGTGTTATAAGGAGGTATGTACTGCAATTTAGCTTAGTATTAAGAGATTGTAACATGCTCATAAAATCAGTGTAATGCATTTTAACCTGAAATAATCTGCAGTCCAACGAATTGTAGCTTTGGCATTTTCAAGCTCTTGGCCCATTAAATCACTGAACTCCAACACGTTGGAATCAGAAATGAAAAGATATCATCCTTCTGGGCTAGTTGGAACCTGCAACTATTATGATATCTGATGCAGGAGCATCTAGCTCACCATGACCAGGTGAAGTCTCAGCCAGGTTTGAAGGTTGTTGATCATCTGGATTGTTTTTATTTTATTTTAGTACACGTGGTCATAAGGTATTTTTTTTTTTTTAATTTGTTTTTCTGTCAGAGTCGGTGTGTTAAGTTACAGTTAAGTAGACAATTAGAATTACTACAGTCTGAACAGTAATTAGGAAATAATTTTTCAACTGAGGAGATAAAAGACAAACTGTCTAAATGAATCTTGTAATATCAAACGAGCAGTGGTTATCAATCATATCAAGATCGTTTAACTGAACCCTATGACAGTTTAATTAACTGCAATCAATTGTAATATAAATGTATAAAAGCAGGGATGTAACACGATGGAGGGGTTCAACAAATTCAGATTGAAGAAAAATAATACAGAGACAGATCTCTTCTACCATTGTCCATCTGCAATTACTATTCATTGTTCATTTACTGTAGCTTAATAATTTTTTTTTTTTTTTTTTCAATAGATTGATAAATGATAAACTGGGAGTGATCACGTGAATCGTGATCCCACTGTTTCTCGTAATAGACACACAGATTGTTTCAAACCTGGGCGGACATCCGCACACAGCATAGTGACTAACAGAAAGGGGAAAACAGACTGAGGACCGAGCAATAGTCAAACAACGTGAGCAAGAAAACAATACACGGAAGATCAACCAGAACAAAGGTATTTTCATCGCACATTTTCATAGTCATTACAAATCGAACATTACATGCTAAAATTGTATTGCTTATGTTATCAAACGAAACATATACATCGAGGGTTTTCTTTCCTGTAAAATAAATAAACCAAGTGCCGTGACTGTAATTGAAGTTAAGGGGGAAACCCTAGACGAGGGTTTGAACACAGTCACCAATACTCTTTCCACCCAACGTCCATTGTAATCGACCAAAGCACAATTATCGACAGAGACACTAATTACAGACAAAGCAACGACAAAATGTGACCATTAACCTACACGACCCAGAGACCTAACAACACGTCAAAAGCTTGAAGAGCCAGATCCTACCAGCAGGTTCCCATCGTGTGGAGTAGGAGACGGAGAGCCCGCATACCCAAGTCGCATTCCAGACCTGCACCAGAAAACCACTAAGATTAATATGCATGCACGACAATAAAACCCGGAAATAAAACTGTGCAAGATAAGAGGAATGTTGTAGCTTACTTGAGCAGGCAGAGCTGAGCTCGAGGAACAGAGCCACCACAAACGAATTGATAGAGCTGAGACCAAAGGAGTGGTGTTGGTTAGCAACGATTCTATAAGGAGGACGAGCTGAAACAGGGAAGGGTAACATTACCTATTCGAACTTGCGAACGACCACCGGAGTACCCCCTGAATCCAGGACAGCCATTACATACATAAGACAGAGACCGAAGGCAGCGGAAAATATGAGCTAAAGATAATCAAGCGTGAGCAGTAGAGAGGAACCAGAACTAGAGAGCGGTCTCCTGATGGGCCAAAGTTTACAAACACAATTACAGTCAGAAAACATAACAACCGAGAACTCACTAGGTGAAACAAAGCCGAATAAGCACCACAAAGCCAGAGTAGCACCAAAACACAAGAGAAAGCCTTCCATGAGTTCACAATTAAGTCGAATAGAGTGATACACGTTCATAGCCTTCACCGGAGGCGCACTAGAAGTCACCGCATCCATCAGAGCAGAGGCTACATAGCACGACTCCGAAAACCCTCACAGAACTCTCTTGGTGGGCAGAACAATCCAGAATACCTGAGGAACCAAGTGATTGGGGCAAAGAGCGAGTCGAGAACCAAGCTCGAGGCGGATGGGCGTCCATTTAATGCAACATTAATTCACATTACCAACCAACAGCTAAAATATCAACGAACGATTTCCACACAGATATAACAACTCAATGATAGTGAACACGTCATAGCCTACGGACGCGTGGAACTGCGGGCTAGTGTGGCTAGGTTACACCAGAGTGGTATCAGAGCAAATTAAGTCAACTGAGGATATGGAAGTAGGGCGATGAGGTTGAGGCCGAGGTGGCAGAGGTGCTCGAAGATTGGCAGATGAAGAGTTGAGAGAGGAGATCAAAACTCTTGCTGCCTGTTTGGAGGCAGTAGAGATAGGTAGACGAAGAGATCCAGAAATGGGCGATGCCAGCTAAGAGGAAGTAGAAGTAGCAGCAGATGGACCAGAGGGTGAATCCGTAGAGGTGAGATTGTTGAAGTCTATTTTAATAGCAAGCAGTAAACCTAAACCAGAACTCCCGACGTACGACGGTAGCCTATCTATCGAAGTTTTGTTAGATTGGATTAGCGAGATGGACAAGTACTTTGAGTGTGAGGAAGTCAGCGAAGAATGCAAAGTCAAATTCGCTGCGACGAAATAGAAGGGACACATAGCCCTATGGTCGGATAGTGTCCAGAACGATAGGAAGAGATTGAATAAGGCGCCGATTAAAACCTGTTCAAGAATGGTGGCCAAGTTAAAGGGCATATTTCTTCCAAGGGACTATCAGATTGCATTGCACAGACAGGTGCAGAATTTGAGACAGAAAGGACTGACGGTAAAAGAGTACACAAAGGAGTTCTATCGAGTGAATTTGCGAGCCGAATATACAGAAGATGCCGCAGAAAGGACAGGCAGGTATGTTAATGGGCTGAGGATGGATATTCTAGATGAAATAAGTATTTTATCTCTGAATAATACCGAGGAGGCATATCAAAGCGTAATAAAGGCGGAGGAGAAAATTACCAGAAGGCAGAATGCCTGGAGAGAACGAGGAGCCAGCAGAGGGAAAGGCCAGTCCTATGGCAGGGGCCAGACTGCTAGCAGCAGTGAGGAAGCCAACAGTTCGAAAACTTCTGGAACAACAGACAAAGGAGACAGTACGAGAGGCGGCAGATCGTCCTAGCATGGTAGGGGAAATGGCCGAGGTAAAGGGGCTGGTTATCAGTGTTATAGGTGTCATAAGTGGGGGCACCGCTTGTTTGAGTGTCCAAAAGAAGATCCAATTGGATAGCAGGGTGCGTATGTGGCACAACCAGAGGAAACAACAGCACTCCCTCAAGAGGCGGAGAATGCTCCACAGATGGGAGAAGCTTTGGTGCAACATAAGGTGCTATTGAAACCAATCAAGGAGAATACCGAACAGACACAACAGAAAGCTCTGTTCAGGACGATTTGCAAATCACGAGGTAAGTATTGTAAACTAATAATTGATAGCGGAAGTACCGACAATTTGGTGTCCACATAAATGGTGGAAAAGTTGGAGTTGAAACGCTTAAAGCATCCCAATCCGTATAGAGTTTCGTGGCTTCAAAAGGGCCACCAATTGCTGGTGGATGATCAGAGTGAGGTCGAGTTTCAGATAGGCAGATACAAGGACAAAATTGTTTGTGACATCATGCCGATGGATGTATGTCACATATTGTTGAGCAGACCCTGGAAATTCGATAGGAAAGTGACACACGATGGAGTGACGAATTGTTATAAATTCGAGAAGGATGGAATCAAGCATACACTTGTGCCTATCAAAGAAGAAGAAGGAGCAACTGAGACAAGTGAAACCAGAGCATTGCTGGTGAGTGAAAAATAATTTTTAAAGCAAGTAGAGGACAGTGAGGTAGGTTATGCAGTGGTAAAGAAAGCAAGGACAGTTCTGTTGCATACAGAAATATCAGACTTGCCCATAGAGATTCAGCAAATGTTAGAGGAGTTTGTAGACATAGCTGTAGATGACTTACTGGACAAGTTACCCCCTAAGCGGAGCATTAGTCATCACATTGATTTCATACCCGGAGCCAGCTTGCCGAACAAAGCGGCATACCAAATGAGCCCCAAGGACAATGAAGAAATCAGAAAATAGGTGCAAGAGCTGTTGGACAAGGGTTTGATAAGGGAGAGCTTGAGCCCTTGTGCTGTTCCAACAGTCCTTGCTCCCAAGAAGGGAGGGGAATGGCGGATGTGCACCGACTCAAGGGCCATTAATAAAATCACCATCCAGTATAGGTTTCCATTACCACGAATGGATGATATGATGGACTATTTAAGCGGGGCAACTTATTTCTCTAAAATAGATTTGAAAATCGAGTACCATCATATTCGGATACGAGAGGGAGACGAGTGGAAGACGACCTTTAAGACAAATGAGGGGTTGTACAAATGGCTGGTCATGCCATTTGGGCTGAGCAATGCATCCAGTACGTTCACGAGGCTAATGAATGAGATGCTAAAGGAGTATATTGGGAAGTTCGTGATAGGTTACTTGGATGACATCCTTATTTTCAGCAGAACGAAAAAAGAACACCTTCAACATGTGCGTAAGGTGCTGGAGAAATTACAACAGAACAAACTGCTGATAAACTTGAAGAAATGTACTTTTCTGCAGAAGGAATTAATTTATTTGTGATTTGTGGTAGTGGAGAATGAACTGAAGATGGATCCGGAGAAGGTGGCGGCAATAGTAAATTGGCCATGTCCGAAAAATCTATTTGAGGTACGTAGCTTTCACGGATTGGCAAGTCTTTATAGGAAGTTTATCAAGAATTTGTGTGAAATCTATGTGCCCATGCTAGATACCATCAAAAAGGCCAGCCATCCTTTTCGGTGGACAGAAGTAGCAGAGAGAAGTTTCCAGTTGTTGAAGAGGAAGATTACTGAGAGGCCGATCCTGAGGCTGACAGACTTCCAGAAGTTGTTTCAGGTACGTTGTGACGCCAGCGGGACGACAATCAGGGCTGTACTCAGTCAGGAGGACAAGCCTGTGGCATTCTTCAGCGAGAAGCTGAATGAGAGTAGGCAGAAATACCCATCGTATGATAAAGAGTTTTATGTTGTTGTACATGCATTAAAACACTGGAGGCATTATTTATTGGGAAATGAATTCGTTCTGTTCTCAGATAATTCTGCACTACATTATGTAATGCAGCAGCGCAAACTCAACCACAAACATGCCAAATGGGTAGAGTATTTACAGAGTTTTAATTTCGTACTGAAGCACATTAGTGGTCAAGCAAATAAGGTAGCAGACGCATTGAGTAGGAAGGCTCTACTTCTGCAGGAAAGCACTGTGCAGGTGTTGGGTTTTGAGCACTTACAGGATCTATATCGGATGGATACAGATTTTAATGAGGCCTATGAGGCATGCGAGAACCATTTAGTGAGGGACAACAGTCCTTGGTTGGACTACAATTTACAGGAAAAATTGTTGTTTAAAGGAGGACACCTGTGCATACCTGACTGCTCGATGAGGGAGAATATTATTCGCAAGAAGCATAGTGGAGGTTTGGCCGGACACTTCGGCATGGATAAGACCCTCGACCAGCTTATTCACTTTTATTTTTGGCTGAAGATGCGACGAGATGTACAACGTTTTGTGGCCAAATGCAAAGTGTGCCAATTGGCAAAGGGGTATAGTCAGAACACAGGACTGTATGCACCGTTACCTGTTCCAAGCAGACCATGGGATTCAGTCAGTTTGGATTTCGTCTTAGGTCTGCCGAAGACACAGCGAGGATATGATTCAGTAATGGTAGTGGTGGACAGGTTCTAAAAAATGGCACATTTTATACCTTGCCGAAAAACCAGTGACACCACCACGTGGCCCACTTGTTTTTCAATGAGATTGTCAGGTTACATTGATTGCCCAAATCTATCCCTTTGGACAGGGACATGAAGTTCACGGGACACTTTTGGTGTAAATTATGGAAGAGAATGGACACATAGCTAAGTTACAGTTCTGCATATCACTCGCAAACCGACGGGCAGACAGAAGTTGTAAACACGAGTCTGGGAAACCTGTTACGCAGCTTAGTCAGGGAGAATTCACGGATGTGGGACCGGGTGCTAGCACAAGCATAGTTTGCTTACAACGACTCGCCTAACCGCAGCACAGGTTTTAGTCCCTTTCAGATCCTGTATGGCATGCATCCTCGAGGAGTGTATGAACTTCGGGATCTTGGATTGCCGGAAAGACCGAGTGTGGACGGAGAAGATTTCACTAACATGATGAGACTTGCACAAACAAGTGAAAATAAAGTTACAGGACAGCAGCTTAAAGTACAAGCAACATGCAGATCTAAAGAGGAGGGAAGTGCAGTTTGAAGTGCGGGACGAAGTCCTCGCACACTTACGCAAGGAACGCTTCCCTAAAGGTACGTACAATAAACTGAAGTATAAAAATATAGGGCCTTGCAAAGTCCTTCGGAAGTTTTCAGCTAATGCCTACGAGATATAATTGCCAGCCATAATAGGCATTTCACCTATCTTTAACGTAGCAGACCTGTTCCCATACACGGCTGACCCAAAGGAAAAGGAAGAAGATGGACGCATACAATCTACACGGAGTACCTAGGAAGACAGAGAAGCTTGGAAGAGACAGATGCCTTACATTCAACCTCCCGAGATCGAAAGCATCCTCAAAACTCAGGTGGTTAAACGAACTCGGTTGAAGGACTACATGCAGTACCTGGTCAAGTGGAAGAACTGTCCAATTGAGGACAGTTCTTCGGAAGATTGCACAAACAAGAACTTCGGTCGAGAAGCTCATGGGCCGGAGCCATGATCTCATTTTGCCCTAGGAGCATCTAGCTCACCATGACTGGGTGAAGTCTCAGCCAGGTTTGAAGGTTGTTGATCATCTGGATTGTTTTTATTTTATTTTAGTACATGTGGTCATAAGGTAGTTTTTTTAATTTGTTTTTCTATCAGAGTCGGTGTGTTAAGTTACAGTTAAGTAGACAATTAGAATTACTATAGTCTGAATAGTAATTAGGAAATAATTTGTCAACTTAGGAGAGAAAAGACAAACTGTCTAAATGAATCTTGTAATATCAAACGAGCAGTGGTTATCAATCATATCAAGATCGTTTAACTGAATCTTATGACAATTTTATTATTTGCAATCAACTGTAACATAAATGTATAAAAGCAGGGATGTAACACGATGGAGGGGTTCAACAAATTCAGATTGAAGAAATAAAAATAATACAGAGACAGATCTCTTCTACCATTTTCCATCTGCAATTACTATTCATTGTTCATTTACTGTAGCTTAATAACTTTTTTTTTTTGCAATAGATTGATAAATGATAAACTGGGAGTGATCACGTGAATCGTGATCCCACTGTTTCTTGTAATAGACACATAGATTGTTTCAAACCTGGGCAGACATCCGCACACATCGTAGTGACTAACAGAAAGGGGAAAACAGTCTGAGGACCGAGCAATAGTCAAACAACGTGAGCAAGAAAACAATACACGGAAGATAAACCAGAACAGAGGTATTTTCATCGCACATTTTCATAGTCATTACAAATCGAACATTACATGCTAAAATTGTATTGCTTATGTTATCAAACGAAACATATACATCGAGGGTTTTCTTTCCTGTAAAATAAATAAACCAAGTGCCGTGACTATAATTGAAGTTAAGGGTGAAACCCTAGACGAGGGTTTGAACACAGTCACCAATACTCTTTCCACCCAATGGCCATTGTAATCGACCAAAGCACAGTTATCGACAAAGACACTAATTACAGACAAAGCAACGACAAACTTTGACCATTAACCTACACGACCCAGAGACCTAACAACACGTCAAAAGCTTGAAGAGCCAGAGCCTACCGGCAGGTTCCCATCGTGTGGAGTAGGAGACGGAGAGCCCGCGTACCCAAGTCGCATTCCATACCTACACTAGAAAACTACTGAGATTAATATGCATGCACGGAAATAAAACCCGGAAACAAAACTGTGCAAGATAAGAGGAATGTTGTAGCTTACCTGAGCAGGTAGAGCTGAGCTCGAGGAACATAGCCATCGCAAACGAATTGATAGATCTGAGACCAAAGGAGCGGCATTGGTTAGCAACGATTCTACAAGGAGGACGAGCTGAAACAGGGAAGGGTAACATTACCTGTTCAAACCTGCGAATGACCATCGGAGTACCCCCTGAATCTAGGACAACCATTACATACATAAGATAGAGACCAAAGGCAGCGGAAAATACGAGTTAAAGATAATCAAGCGTGAGCAGTAGAGAGGAACCAGAACTAGAGAGCGGTCCCCTGACAAGCCAAAGTTTACAAACACAATTACAGTCGGAAAACATAACAACCGAGAACGCACCAGGTGAAACGAAGCCGAATAAGCACCATAAGAGCCAGAGTAGCACCAAAACACTGGAGAAAGCCTTCCATGAGTTCACAATCAAGTCGAACAGAGTGATACACGTTCATAGCCTTCACCAGAGGCGCACCAGAAGTCACCGCATCCATTAGAGCAGAGGCTACACAACATGACTCCGAAAACCCTCACAGAACTCTCTCGACGGGCAAAACAATCTAGAATAGCTGAGGAAACAAGTGATTGGGGAAAAGAGCGAGTCAGGAACCAGGCCTGAGGCGGATGGGTGGCCATTTAATGCAACATTAATTCACATTACCAACCAACAGCTAAAATATCAACGAACGATTTCAACGCAGATATAACAACTCAACTATTGTGAACACGTCATAGCCTACAGATGCGTGGAACTGCGGGCGAGTGTGGCTGGGTTACACCAGAGTGGTATCAGAGCAAATTAAGTCGACTGAGGATATGGAAGTAGGGTGACGAGGTCGAGGCCGAGGTGGCAGAGGTGCTCGTAGATTGGCAGATGAAGAGTTGATAGAGGAGATCAGAACTCTTGCTGCCCATTTGGAGGCAGGTAGACGAAGAGATCCAGAAATGGGCGATGCCAACGAAGAGGAAGTAGAAGTAGCAGCAGATGGACCAGAGGGTGAATCCGCAGAGGTGAGATTGCTGAAGTCTGTTTTAATAGCAAGCAGTAAACCTAAACTAGAACTCCTGACGTACGACGACAGCCTATCTAACGAAGTTTTGTTAGATTGGATTAGCGAGATGGACAAGTACTTTGAGTGCGAGGAAGTCAGCGAAGACCGCAGATTCAAATTCGCTACGACGAAACTGAAGGGACACGCAACCCTATGGTGGGATAATGTCCAGAACGAGAGGAAGAGATTGAATAAGGCGCCGATTAAAACCTGGTCAAGAATGGTGGCCAAGTTAAAGAGCAGATTTCTGCCAAGGGACTATCAGATTGCATTGCACGGATAGGTGCAGAATATGAGACAGAAAGGACTGACGGTAAAAGAGTACACAGAGGGGTTCTATCGAGTGAATTTGCGAGCCAGATATACAGAAGATGTCGCAGAAAGGACAGCCAGGTATGTTAATGGGCTAAGGATGGATATTCTAGATGAAATAAGTATTTTATCTCCAAATAATACTGAGGAGGCATATCAGAGTGCAATAAAGGTGGAGGAGAAAATTACCAGAAGGCAGAATGCTTGGAGAGGATGAGGAGCCAGCAGAGGGAAAGGCCAGTCCTATGGCAGGGGCCGGACTGCTAGCAGCAGTGAGGAAGGCAGCAGTTCGAAAACTTCTAGAACAGTAGACAGAGGAGACAGTACGAGAGGCGGCAGATTGTCCTAGCACGACAGGGGAAATGGCCGAGGTAGAGGGGCTGTTTATCAGTGTTATAGGTGTCATAAGTGGGGGCACCACTCGTTTGAGTGTCCAGAAGCAGATCCAATTGGACAACGGGGTGCGTATGTGGGGCAACTAGAGGAAACAACAGCACTCCCTCAAGAGGTGGAGAATGCTTCATCGAGGTCTGTTTTGTCAGGGAGGAGAGTGGAGAGCGAGAACTGTCTGGGTCAAAATTGTCCATCCACTCCAGACTCTACATGGTGTTTCTCCATGTGATTGTGGTGTTGCATCGGTTGTATTGGGTTTTCCTGACGTCAGTAACATGGGCTATGTAACCCTTTAGACTCACGGTTCCAAGACTTGTGTGATCAGGTGCTTAGTGTTTAGCTCAAAAGTAAAAGTTCTCAGAATCGCTCAAGACCTAAACGACCGCATCCCTCTTGGCAATACAATCCCAATGCAACTTGTTTCACTCAAAACCGAGTTCGTATGAGGAAGATATCGCGTTCTATCTGCTTTGCCAAATAAAAGAATTTTTGCAAAAAAAATTACACTCATTGCATAATCGTCAGTCCATACTGTTGACATGACAGGTGACTGGGCATGTTAATGAATGGTCAACATCTAATCAGGACTTGCCAAGTTGCGCATTTCTATTGGTCTGAAGGTTGGTGATTTGAAGCGATTTTATTGGTTTATGGTGGACCAATGAGGAGGGGACAAGTGGCAAGCCTGGAGGCCGGCACGTGTCCCTCCCCAAAGGACCAGTGTCAATGGCACACAGTGGCAAAAATTTGGGCATGTCGGCAGAGTCGAACCTACAACCTCACCCACATTAACCCACAGTCTTACCGTTCTATCGCACTTCAAGTTCTTAACATATAATGGTTCGAAGTTATATTTAAAGTTTATTGACATTGCGTTTGGGGGATAAGAGGGAGCCATCCCGCGGGCCAGGCCCCTCCCATGTGAACATTCCATCCAGTGGCTACAGTTAATGATTAACAGACAGCCAACACTACACAAAACCATTAGCATTTATGTTATGTGACCACTACACCTTACCACCAAGTCAACGGTTACAAAACTGTGGGGTATTGTGCTAATCTGGATTATTGTTAATTAATATCAGTTATCCACTAATTAACCCATAGTTTAGTATGGCAGAAATTTCAGCAGTACCTCCAAAATTGGCGCTAACTCCAGTTAATGGAGTTAACTAGAGTTCCTCCAATTTTAGTGGAGGTTTACTAGGAGAAATAGTTTTGACCATAACTTTGGCAAAATTCCACCAAATTGGGAGCAGGAAAAGGTGTTCCTAGATTATTTTGATGTTCTGAGCACATTGAAGCAGGTTTCAAGACTAATAGAGCATTATAAACAACACTTTTTCCATTATTGAGCTAATACAAAGGCCCAAGCCATGGAAGCTTAACCAAGGAGATGTAGCCTAGGAGGGGTGAAATCTTTCATCAAAACACAATGTTAAGTGTTCACGTTGATGGTTTGCTATACATTTGTTTGTTGTTGTTCAACACTTGATTTTCATGTTATTTTGCTCATGAACTTAACATGAAAGTTGACAAATTTACTTGTTTTCATTCAAAAACAGCATAAGGAAACTTATGCACATGAAGCAATTGATAAGCAAGTGTTTTTAATTCTGAAGTTGAAATTAGCACAACAAAACTAACATTCAACAACAGATTAAGTTTTTATCAGAGCAAAGGTTATTTGCTTGATTGCTTGAGTTTTGTGCAAGTAAGGTTTTAATGGTTGCAAATTTGTGATGCTTACAAGGTTAAAGTTGTAGAGAGGAGAAGGGAAATTATTGGTTGCAACTCCTGAGGTAATTCCCAGAAAAGGGAGAGCCACAAGGCCACAATATTCACCTAAAGTTCCAATCCCAATTGCACTTGAAACACCTTAATTTTTACCTTTAATAGAGATTGAGGAGGTACAATAAGTACTAGAACTTGAGCTTGAATCCAAAGCCATCATGTCTGGAGCAAGAGAGCCTGAAGGTCTTTCAAAAGAGGAAGCATTCAAGAAATATTTCTATGACTTAACTGACATGGTTAGAGTCGTCTATGAAGAGAGAAATAATAGAATGGTTGGAGAGAGTTCTAAGCCTCCACATGGAGAGGGAAGCTCAGGAGATAAAGAAAAATGAAAATAAGGATTCAAAGGGTAATGGAGGAAAGCCTCCTCCATCTCCACCATCTTCATCTTCCTCATCATCTTCATCATCCTCAACATCTCAAACAACATCATCTTCCACTTCCACCACAAAAATTGTTCATACTCATTCAAAAACCCTAAAGGAAAAAACACCCTTACTTAAATTGGACATTAAGGTTGAACTTCCCATGTACAATGGTGAGGTCAATGTAGAAAAGTTATACAATTGGAGGTTTATTGTAGAATTTAGAACCTTCAAGAAGATGGCATAAATATCTAGTTGGCTTCATTGAGGCTAGAAGGAGCAGCATTAGTCTGGTGGGAAGCAAAGACTCAACAGGAAATGAAAATTCATGGTAATATATCCATTTCTTAGGTTGAATTTGTTTTTTCAATTAAAAGACAATTTTATCCTTTAGCCTATATGCAAAAAGCCATTATGAGTTGGAAAAATTTTAGGCAACTCAAAGGCCAAACAGTTCAAGACTATACCCAAGAGTTTATGAAGAGGGATTTGTTGTTAGGAGTAAACTTGAATTCCCAAGATACACTGTTGAAATATATTAGGGGTTTACATTCATACTTAAAACATACTATCCTTATGTTCAATCCAAGAAACTTAGATGAGGTATGTGTGCAAGCCACACACCTTGAAGCAAGAGGAAAGAACATTCAGGAAGCGGGTAGTAAGAAGAAGCCATTCAAGAGTAAGGAGAAAGAGAAGGGTGGAAAATGGTAGGGAAATAAGAATGCAAGTGTGAAGAAAGAAGGGGAGAAAACTATGTGCCAACATTGTTCCAAAGCGGGGCATGATGAAACCCATTGTTGGAAATTGCATCCCGAACTAAGGCCTAAGAAACCAAACAATAAGGGAAAACAAAAGACGACCGCTACCACACAACATGATCTTGGATCAGATTCTGGCGAGGAGATCAAGATTTCAGCCATGGTTACAAAAGGAAAGGAAGTTGTTGCAAGCACTAGTTCCTCACATAGTCACAACAACACTCCAAATGAAGAATCAAGAATAGAATTGTTCCATGTAAGGGTAATTTCAAATCATACAAAGATTGATGCATTATTTGATAGTGGGCCACAATCGAACTTAATTTTAGAAGACTTGGTCAAAAAGCTTAACCTTGAAACTGTACCAAATTGTACCTCATCATAAGCCATATCCCTTGGGTTGGATATTCAATAATGCAAATTTACAGGTTACAAGGAAATGCTTATTCAAGTTTGCCATTACTGAAAATTTCATTGATGAAGTTGAGTTAGATGTAGTTCCACTTGACATCTAAGGAACCATTTTGGGAAGTCCTTATTTGTATGAGAGGAAAGCGGTATTTTATTGCCATGAGAACAAATACCAATTGTTGAAGGATGGAGTGGAGTATATTGTGAGAACCCATTGCAAAAAGTTAAACATTTCTTTGGTTAATGCAGGGCAGATGAAGAGACTAGTAAATGCAAGTAAAAATTTTGCGCTTCACATGATCAAGAAAAATAATGATATTGATTATGAATCTTTTGAAAATTATGATGACAAATTAAAATCTAATTTGTTTGATGTGGTAAGAAAGCATGGCGAGATGTTTCAGGAACCAAAGGGGTTACCTCTCAAGAGGGGAATTCAGCATGAGATACAACTGCAGCAGGATGTTCCACTCCCAACTATTGGCATGTACCGCATGTTGATTATGGAGAGTATGGAAATCAAGAAGAAAATTTAAGAATTGTTGAACAAAGGTATCATATGCCCATCTACTTCGCCATGTGGTTCACCCATTGTCTTGGTGCCAAAGAAGGACGGGAATTGGTGCATGTGTGTGGATTTCCGTGCACTGAACAAAATAACAGTAAAGAATCATTATCCACTCCCAAGAATTGATGATTTGCTTGATCAATTGAGGTATTCAAAGTTATAATTACGAAGTGGTTATCATCATGTTAGAATAGCTGAAGAGGACATTTGGAAAACCTGCTTTTAAAACTAAACAAGGATTGTTTGAGTGGCTTGTTATGCCTTTCGGTCTTACAAATGCTCCAACTACTTTCATGAGAGTTATGAATGATGTATTGAGACCATTTCTAGATGAATTTATCATTGTTTACTTAGATGGTATTCTCATATTTAGCAAATCCATAGATGAACATGTCATGCATGTGAACAAAGTACTTGATGTCTTGAGAAAAGAACAATTGTTTTTAAATATGTCGAAGTGTGAATTTGGCAAGACTTCTTTAGTGTATTTGCGACACATTGTTGGAGGAGGTGAGCTAAAGATAGACCCCTCTAAGGTTGAGGTCATTTTGAATTAGCCTAAGCCAAATACAGTTACAGAGGTAAGAAGCTTTCTAGGGGCAACACAATATTGGAGGAAATTTATTGCTACTTTTTCCTCCATTGCAGCTCCACTACATGCATTGACTAGTGTCAAGAAAGTCTTCCATTGGGGAGATGTACAACAAAAATCATTTGATGCTTTAAAACAAAAGATCATTTCAACACCGGTATAGTCTCTTCCAGATCTTAGACAGTCATTTGAGATTCAAATAGATGCTAGTGATTACGCTATGGGAGAAGTTCTTATGCAGCATGGTAAGCCCATTTCATTTCATTCTGAAATTTTTAATGGCGTTGTCACCAACTATTCCACTTATGACAAAGAACTTTACGCATTGGTACAAAGTGTCAAAAAATGAAAACACTACTTGATGGGGAAGGAGACCATTATCCATACTGACCATCAACAATTGCAGTACTTACAGTCACAATCAAAGTTGTAGCAATCACGACACTTTAGATGGATGGGTTTTCTACAACAATTTCATTTGGTTATCAAGTACAAAAAGGGAATCTACAATAGGGTAGATGATACACTTTCTAGGCCTATTGTAAATTCATCTATTATACTTGAGCACAATTCTATTTTACATGAAAGTTACATTGATCAATATGCATATGATAATGACTTTTAAGATGTGTATGCAAGCTTGAGGCAGGGAAACCAAATTGAAGAGTTAGATTACCATGTACATAACAGTTTGTTGTATCACTTGGGCAAGTTATGTATTCCACAGGGAGAAAGAAACAGTATCATAAGGGAGGCACATACTTCATTGATTGATGGACTTTGGTGTAGGCAAGACAATAGCGGATCTCCAAAGGTATTGTTATTGGCCACGCATGTTTGATAATGTATCTCGTTTCATTAGAGGATGTTCTTTGTGTGCAACAAGTAAGCCCAGAAATAGGAAACTAGGATTGTACACTCCACTTCCAATACCTTCGCGCCCATGGGAGAGTATCTCAATGGATTTTTTAGGAGGTCTTCCATTGTCAAGGAAAGGTCATGATTACTTGTATGTAGTTATAGATAGGCTAAACAAGATATGAATTTTAACACCATGTAAGAAGCAAATTACAACTGAACAAACAACTCATATTTTCTTCCAAAATATTTGGGTTAATTTTGGTCTTCCTACTTTCATTGTAAGTGATCGAGATTCTCGATTTGTTGGGAATTTTTGGTCAAATTTGTGGGACATGATGGACGTGAAGTTGAAGAAGAGTACAACCTTTCATCCACAAATAGATGGAAAAATCGAGGTGGTCAACAGGACAATCATTCATATTCTTAGAGAATATTGCAGCAAACATCCCAAGTTGTGGGATGAAAAATTTCATTACATACAACATGCATACAATAGGGCAAACCATTCTTCCACAAACACATTGCTATTTGAGGCCTGATTTGGGTACTTTCCAAGATCGCCATTGGAATTCATCTTTGAGAAAGATGTCTCCATCGATGGTCATAGTGACATCGATAAGGCAAGGAAGTTCATTGAGCAAATATAGTTAATACATCACACAATGCAAGAACAGTTGGAAAAGAGTCAAAGCAACTACAAGGCAAGGCATGACAAACACGGTGTTGATCATAAATTTCAAGTTGGAGACGAAGTTTGGTTATATATTAGCAAAGAGAGACTTCAAGGGGAAGGTAAAAATTTTAAGCCAATCTGTTATGGTCCTTTTAAAATTCTGGAAAAGATTGGTAACAATGCATTTAAGCTAGATTTTCCTCCTTATATGCAAATATAGTCTGTTGTTAATGTTGAGAATTTGAGATTGTTTGAGCCTCCTTTGATTGATGATCAAGGAGAGCATGTTTGGCTGCCATCAATAGATGATTTCTCGCCAGAATATCTTGATGAGCTATAACAAGATCTCATACTTGACAGAAGAACCAAAACTTCAAAGAGAGGGAGTTTTGAATACCTTCGAGTGGGACTGAAGGGACAAAATCATTCTAAGGCAAAATGGTTGCAGATCGAGAAGGTGAGGGAGCTGTGCCCTCAACTGTTGAACAATTTATAGTATCTTTTTGGGTCCAAAAGGCTTTCAGCGAGGAGGAATTATCAAGTTCTCATTATTTAGCTCAAAAATCAAAGTTCTTAGAATCGATTGAAACCTGAATGATCGCGTCCTTCTCGGTAATACGATCCCAATGCAACTCGTTACTCTAAAAAACGAGTTCATATGAGGAAGATATCGCGTTCTTTCCACTTTTCCAAAGAGAAGAATTTTTGCAAAAAAAAAAAATATTGTCATTGCACAGTTAGTAGTCCGTATTGCTGACGTGGAAGGTGACTAGCCACGTCAATGGATGGTAAACTTCTAATAAGGACTCGCCAAGTCACACATTTCTATTAGTATGCAGGTTGGTGATTTGGAGCGATTTTATTGGTTTATGGTGGACCAATGAGTAGGGGACAAGTGGCAAGCCTAGAGGTTGCCACATGTCCCTCCCCAAAGGACTAGTGTCAATGGCACAAAGTGGAAAAATTTTGGGCAGGCCAGCGGAGTCGAACCCATGACCTCGCCCACATTAACCCACCGTGTTATTGTTCTACTGCGCTTCAAGTTCTTAACATACAATGGTTCGAAGTTATATTTAAAGTTTATTGACATTGTAGTTGGGGGTTAGGAGGGAGCCAGCCCACGGGCCAGCCCCCTCCCATGTGAACACTCCATCCGACGGCTACGACTGAAGATTAACCAAGGACCAACGCTACAAAAAATCATTAGCATTTATGCGATGTGACCACTACACCTTACCACCAAGTCAACTTTTACAGAACCACACAACATTTGCGCTAATCCGGATTATTGTTAATTAATATCCGTTATCCACTAATTAACTCGCAATTTAGTATGGCGTAAATTTTGGCAGTACCTCCAAAATTGGTGCTAACTCCATTTTTAGTGGAGTTAACTAGAGTTCCTCCAGTGTTAGTGGAGGTTTACTAGGAGAAACAATTTTGACCACAACTTTGGAAAAATTCGGCCAAATTGGGAGCAAGAAAAGGTTTTCCTAGATGATTTTGATGTTTTGAGCACATTGAAGTAGGTTTCAGGAGAAGTAGAGCATTATAAACAACAATTTTTCCATTATTGAGCTAATAAAGAGGCCCAAGCCATGGAAGTTGGACCAAGGAGATGTAGCCAAGGAGGGGTGAACTCCTTCATCAAAACACTGTGTTAAGTGTTCATTTTGATGGTTTGCTGTACATTTGTTTGTTGTTGTTCAACACTTGATTTTCATGTTATTTTTCCCATGAACTTAACATAAAACTTAACAAATTTACCTGTTTTCATTCACAAACACCATAAAGAAACCTATGCACATGAAGCAATTAATAAGCAAGTGTTTTTAATTATGAAGTTGAAATTAACACAACAAAACTAACAACAACAGATCATTGCAGGAGAGTGATCTCAGAAGAAAAGCTTCTCGCACATCGATGGCATTTTCTAGCCAGATTATCCAAGAAAAAACTATTTTATCTCTTAATTTATCCAAGAAAAATCTATTTTATCTCTTAATTTCATTGCACTTAATTTTTGTTATTTTTAATATAACAAAAATATACTCAAGTATCCATAATAAGTGTGAGTCATTTACATGACATTCCTTGAATGCCCAACCTATCGTCATAAAAGTAACTAAATCAAAACTGCTTTCCTGTAAATGTCGTTTACCTCTAAATGCACAGCCCATCTTTCCAAAACAAAGGCTTTTGAGAAAATAAAAATGTGGTGATTCCATCTGGTCAGACATCTTCTTCTGTCTGGCTAGATTTTATAGGTTCAAATCGATCGATGACTTTCCTCGAATTGAAGAACTCATTCAATTGGGGTTTTATAGTTGTTATTGAGGTTTTTTGTAATCATGGTGAACCAATCGACCTCTCATTAGCTACTTAATGCATCATTTAATCAGGATAACAGGTTAGTGCCACAATTTCACTTTTAGTCCGTGAAAAAATTCTTCTGTATAATAATTATGGGTGGTTTTAAGCAACGAAAATTGTTCTGCACCTCAAAGACTTTTAGATGGATGGGAAGTATGTTTTAAATACAAAGACAAAAACAAGACGTTCATATTGTTACCCTGGGATGCATTGAGATGACTTCAATCATCAATATTGAAGCTTTACATTGAATTGAGTGAAAGATTCTTTAACTATTATTGAATTTTGAACTTCCTCCAATCCTCGTCCTATAGGCATTTTGGGTGTTTTCAACCAAGTATTAGTGTAATTTAACATTGTAAATTGTGATTTATATGATCCCAGGAATCATTGCGCTCAATGGTCTAGTATATGGTCAATCTATGCTTTTTTTGTTAACTGAAAGGTACTAACTTTATTATTAATAATAATAACTTAGGCAACGTTTAGCTTTCCATGTAAAATATGGACATGGCCTCAATATATTTTCAAGTTTTCTCTGACCATTCTACTAGTATGGGATATCATCAAAAGTCTTTAAAAAATACATTAAAATAATTGATTGTAGTCATGTCACTAAGAGATTGCACTAAATAAATATTTCATCATTTGGAGTATGAGGCCCTATTAGAAATTCTCCTTTCATGTGTTTGCTTTTCTAGCTATTTCTTCCTTCTTTTCCTGATTTCCTTGTGTGTGTTGCTGATTGAAACCAATTTTGTGAGTTATCTATTGATAAGATCCCACCTAGGAGCATTTTTCTAGGTCTTGGGTCTTGCCCTCCGCCATGCCCATCCTCAACTATCTGAGATCTAATTTCTTTGGTTACTTAAACCCAAAGGTTCACCCTTATCTCTAATTATCAGCCTATCTTGTAAGTCCATTGCATCTGTTGTTGGATTCGGTTAGTTAGAATGGTATGATACTTAACCCGCTGCCTCTTTCCTCAATTTCCCACCACTTCAAAATTTGTTTTCCTTTAAATTCAGGTCGTTGCTTAAAAAAAATGTACATACACATGTGAAGAATATGTGTTGAGAGACAAGAAGGATATATTATATTCCTTAAATGTTCAGTGACATAGAAAGTGTTGTATTCCTCTCTCACTAGCAGAGATCCATCTAAAGATCAGATTTCCCTGAGAGGGATCAAAGGAAATAGAGATTTAATTTTCGTGGTGCTTAGAAGATCGTGGGTTAAGATGGACATGTGTTTTTTTGTTTTGTTTTGAAAAATATGTCTTTTAATCCAGAGAAGTATTTACAAATAGAAGAACCAAAAGTGGAAGGGTATATATAATGAAGATCATATCTTCTTCCGTAGAGAAACTAGAACATAAATGAAATCAAATTATGTTGTGGGCTTAAAAGCCTTAGTTTATTTGATTAACAAAGTTCTCTTATGAAAAATTTGATGGCATATCTCATCACAACATGAGGGACGAAATATGAACTAACTTGATTCTCAAAAATAAATTTACAATGGATCATCCAATGGTAAAAAAAAATCCTGATGCAATTATAGATCACTAAAAAGGAAGAATGGCCAAGAGGGGGTGCCTGCCAAGAGCCTAGAATCCTATATAAAAACTAAAACAAACTCGAGGTTTAAGAATAAAATATCCTAAGTTAATGCAACTAAAGGCCAAAAATGTAAAAAATGAGATTGTTCAAAAAGTTCACAGCACCAGTTTTCTGTGAAATACCTAGAAACATTTTGTTGTGACATGGTAAGGGCTGAAAATTTTGTTGAAGCCCAAAGAAAAAACACGAGTTCTTGTGCAAAAACCTTAAATAGAAGAGAGGAGTGAACCCAGAGAAGACCATATTGGTTGTCAAGTTTGAACATAATTATAGGGAACTTATTCCACATCAATTGGTAACAAAGAAAACAACTCGAAAGTATAAACAACGTCAAGAAAAAATTGGGACACAACGGATTAATGAATAGAGACCTCTTCCTTCATTAAAAGGGATCCTTAGGATGGGATTAGTTATGAGCGGCGTTTCTTTTTGAAACTGCACTAAATGTTGCTACGAATTCCATTCATTATTTGAAAGCTGAATCATTTTTCTAACCAACTTATATTATTTATTTAATTATGATTATATCACTTATTATTACAATATCATATATTTTTGAAAAGAAAGTTTTTCACTTTAAAAACAAAAGCATAAGCATAAAATAGGTAATTGAGCCATAGGAAAGTTGGTCATTAAAGATATGTTTCTTAAGTCACAATGGTGATTTTCATAGTAGTTCCCTATGGGGTTGTGCCTTGTGGATTAAAGATTTTAACATCCAATACAATTTGAAGTGTAATAGGCTAGAATCAAGATGAAGGATGCATACCACATGGAGCAATAACATGTGTAATAGTTTGACATGTCTATTATGTCTCCTATGGTTTGGATAAAGAAATTTCAATCTGGTTTTTGAAAAAAGTCTCTTAGAGGATTGTGCCTTAATACAATTCTAGAAGGGAAGGAAGTTATGAACCTATGGAAGAAAAAAGAACAGAGTGATAGCATGTTTTAGGTATGGTGTGACATTGAATATGTTGGTGGTTTTAGTTTTGTAATTTCTCATCCATGTCATTGCCCAAATGCATTTTGAAGGTGAATGTGTGTTTTGGTTTCTACAATTGGGATAGAGGAACTACAGGATGCCCTAGCCTCAAAGAAATAGGAACCTAAACTCTTGATTGCAGGGTATGTTCATGTTCGACATCATAGCATCAAGGATTTATATGCTTTGTGCCATTGAAGGACTTCTTTGAGCTTGACATTGTAACCAGTGATCATAATTTCAAATTTCGGTTAGTTAGTCTCACAGCTTCTATGCAACTCTATGCTTATTAGCTACCTATGTTCTCATTGTGATGTTTTCCCAACCCATTTACCAAGTTTGTCATGAAGATCTATGCATTTTTATAGCATTCCGAGTGACTTGGGATACTCTCCAAATGACCCTCTCCGAAAGGATCCAAGAAAAAAACTCCATAGTGGGTTTGGGAGTAAATAATATAATTCCATTATTATGCTTTTACATGGCCATAAGAGGGCGCACACCACTGTGACAAAGATATCCAAAACATCTGCTCCAGGGGTTGGGGTAACTCATTGGTTAATGGAAAAAAACCCATTAGTCTGTTAATGTCTTGTTCTTAACCAATAAATGTAACCTGACATGTTCAATGGAATTCAAGGTCCCTTTTTGATATTTTAAAGGAAACCTGCTGATCTACATTATTAAGGGCATATCGAGTGTGATACAAACATTGATTGAACATTAAAAACCTATTAGTTTGTCTCTACATGGCCTGAAGAGACAGTGTGCCTTACCAGATAAGGCTGTTGGGATGATTGGTGAATGGAAAAGTGGATTACTTTGCCACTACATTCTTGTTATCTAGTAAAGTTAACACAACCCCTTGCATGTCCGATGGAATTTCAGGTTCTTATTGGATATTTATTTAGAAACCTCTAAGCGCACAACCCATCTTTCCAAAACAAAGGCTTTTGAAAAAATCAAAATGTGGTGATTCCATCTGGTCGGATATCTTCTTCTATCTAGCCATATTTTATAGGTTCAATTCGATTAACGACTTTCCTCGAATAGAAGAATTAATTCAATTGGAGTTCTGTAATTGTTATTGAGGTTGTTTGTAATCATGGTGAACCAGTTGACCTCTCATCAATTGCTTAATGCATCGTTCAATCATGATAACATGCTAGTAACACAATTGCACTATTAGTCCGTGAAAAAATTATTCCATACAATAATTGTACTGATAAAAAAGAGAATGATACAAACTTTTGCTAGAGTTTGAATTGGGGAAAAAATTAAATGGATTTAAATGAAACCCAAGAGAGTTATATCAATTGCAAGATATCTTGAATCCCAAATAAAGTTGGCATATACAAACAGGGTGTGGATAAATTCCAACCATTCAAGTAGGCTAATACTTCAAACATAAGTGTTGACAATGAATATACATATGGATTTAACCAAAAGACCAAATCAAAGTCTTCTGGTCAATAATTGCTAAGGATATAGATCTTTGTTATCTCTATAGTTCATTATTTGGTAACTACACTATATAACAAAAAAGAGAGAACCTTATATTGTGGATACTCCTATCTCGTCAATGATGCAATGAGACCCCCTCTTTAACTAAGATCCAAAGTTTCACTTAGACACTTTGGCAACATCTCGTGACACTTTTAGTTTCATCGTGGAAGAATAAGAATTTAATGCTGCTCTTTCCTACACTACTGCCTTATGACTTTTCTTTTGCAACATCTGGTACAATTGCTAATTTACAATATAACTAACATGCATAAATCAAATGTCATGTCCATAAATTATTAAATTACACTATTCTAGATTAAGTGAAAAACCTTTGCCTATGATTTACATCGTGCCAACCTTGTGATAAAGAGCAACAAACAAAATGCTACTGCGGACAACAACTTATTTCTCCCATAAAAAATTTCATTATGTCAATTATTATACACTTAGATTTTAGAATAGAGATCTTTCCTAAAATGACATGCAAAGCATTTATCCCCATGTGTTATCACTATAATATAATTTTCCTCAACAATACCCACAAAATTATCGTAAATGTTTAAAAATAAAATACATCTATAAATTAATAAACACATTGCTTTTATCCCATAGACATGAAAATGTGTAATCACTATGGTATAATTTTCCTCAACCATGCAAACAAAATTATCGTAAATGTTTAAAAATAAGAAAACATCTATAAATTAATAAACACATTGGGATGTATTTTATTTCGTATTTTTCCTTATCCATTACACATAATTACAGTTACCCATGTTTAGCAAACAAAAAAGCATTTATAATTAAACAAATAATTTTTTATTTGAATTTCTTTCCTTGGCTCCTAAATTAGCCCATCCGGTTTATCCTATATAGTCATTACCTTTTCAAAATATTATTTACTTGCCCACTATTGAACTTCATAATCAGTACAGTTTTGTAGCCATTGATACTTTATTGATTTACTACTTATAATGATTAGTTTTAATGGTATTTTATGCGTTGTTATATGAATATGTTTAAGTGCTCCTTCATGTTGATGCGTAGGGGATATTGATGTGTCTGTTAAAGAGTTTGAATTCCCTAGCTTTGATCATTATCACTACAAAAATGTTATTTTGATTATCATTATCACTACAAAAATGTTATTTTGATTAATTTAATTAGTCTTTGATTGTAGTATTTTAGGTTTATTTTTACTGAAGTAATTAAATTTTAAAGTATGGGTAGTGATATAAATTTTTAAATTTTAAAGTATGGTTAGTGATACAAATTTTTATGGAAATGGTGAATAGGAAAATATTGATAATTTGAACTATTTTGTAATTTTTGTTTTTTAATCAAATATAATTTGATGAGTATATTGTAAATAGGATAGGCTATGAGTTTATGGGAGAAGGAACTAGCTTATTTTATAGTTAAAAAAGATCTATATAATTCTGGATCTATCATGAGTTAAGAGGATCAAATCCGTTGAGGTGCAAACATTCTTTTTATAGTGTAAAATTTGAGGAAAGGTTTGCTCCTCTATGGATTTGATCCCTTTAGACACATGATAGATCCGAAGTTAGATGGATCTAGGCTAGTTCTAGTTTAACGCAATAATGGGCATCATTATTATATATGTTTGAGATAAATTTCATACTTTGAAATTTATATGTTTATTATTATCTACATGTTTTGAGATTTAAAGCAATGACTTACCAATACATAAATTTGAATCTGGCCATTATACACAAAGCTTGTAGCCATTTTTTTGCATTAAGCCATTGTTAAAAAGCTTTGTGGTTAGCATGGCTTTAAATCATTTTTTTCTTTTTCTTCATTTCACCATTGTTAAAAAGATTTGCCACAAATTTATATCATGTTTTACATTTTTGTTGTTAAAAGGATCTTTGGTGACTTTGCATTATGCTTTCTTTGCCTAACCTGACCATATCATTCTCTTTTTTTTTTTTTTTTTTTTTAATCTGGGTTGGATGCCTTGAATGGTTTGTACTTTTGCATTTGGATGCTTTGAGTGGTTTGTGTGTATGGATTTGGATGGTAATGTTTGTGTATGTTACATTTGTGTTGTATTTATATATGTATTTGTGCGTTAATATTTAGTTGCTGATGAAGGGCCCTCCAAATATTACTAAATATGAGTTGAAAAGTATTTTTTTCAATATTTTTTTTTGCAAATGTTTGAAATAATTTATTTCTCTTCAAGAATATATATATATATATATATTATATTATATATATATATATATATATATATATATATATATATATATCAAAGTCAAGAAAAAATGCATTTTTTTTTATTTAATTAGTGACAGATTTACAAATTCTCTAAATTCCAAACAATTATGACATCTCCATTTTCTATATATCTTAAAAATAGATCTTGAATAACAATTTCATGAAATTTTTGATAGATGGTTTTTTTTTAATGTTTATAAATATATTTTTTCCTTTGATAAATATTTTAAATATATTGTTTTATGCAATTGTCTGCTAGTAATTAGTTGTTGATGAAGAAGGGAGATGATCTTGTCAATAACTAACTTGTAGTTTGCGGGATGATTAATTTTGCATATCTATTTCATTTAATTTCAGATATACTTTTGATAGCCAATTAATTCTTAATAGTCTGCCTCCAAGTATTGCTAAATATATCTTGAAGAGTATTTTTAATAATATACTGCCTCAAGATTACTCCTGAAATAATTTGTTTCTTTGCAAATGTTTGAAATAATTTATTTCCTTCAAGAATATTTTAATTTTTTTGTTATTGTTTGTTTTGCAAAGTCAAAAAATAATATATTTTTTTTTTATTTTTTAATGAGCGACTAACTTTACAAATTCAATCGATTTTGAATAACATTTTGATGTTTTTTTTTAAAAGACAATGATTTGAATGTTTATCAATATATATTTTCCTCTAACAAATATTTTGAATATATTGTTGTATGCCATACTCAGTTAGTAATTTTGAATATATGTAATTGTTTTGAATGTTAATAAATATATATTTTCCTCTAATAAATATTTTGAATATATTGGTGTATGCAATTGTCTTTTAGTAATTTCGTATATATGCAATTTTGAATATATGTAATTGTATGTTATTAATAAGTTGTTAATGAATTAAGGAGACGATCTTGCCAATAATTAATTTTCACTTTGCAAGTTAATTGATTCTGCACATTTATTTCATTTAATTCTAGGTATCACAAAATAGTGTTCCTATCGATATTACTAAATATATCTTAAAGAGTATTTTTAATAATTTACTGATATCTTGAAGAGTATTTTTAATAATTTACTGAGTACTCCAGAATTAATTTGTTGCTTTGCAAATGTTTGAAATAATTTATTTCATTCAAGGATATTTTGATGATTTTTTTTAGTCTATAGTCTATTTTGCAATGTCAAAAAATAATGTATTTTTTTTTAAATGAGTGACAATGTTACAAATTCTATAAATTATGTGCTTCTCCAAACAATTATAATAGATTGGAAGAGCTAGGAACTATTAAGAAAGCCACACTTGTTTATGGCTAATGTTGTTGTAGATAATTAGTGTATGTATTTATTATGCAAATTATTTTCATGTTAGGATTTCATATGGAGTTATTTTTGGAAAATAAATTTATCTATTTTTTTTTATTTTTTATATTATTTATTTATTTATTTATATTATTTATTATTTATTTATTATTTATTTATTTTTATTTATTTATTTTTTTATTTATTTATTTTTTATTATTTTTATTTATTTTTATTTTTTATTTATTTTTTTTTCTTTCAGAAAACGAAAAATCAAAATTTTATAAACTGAAAGTATATGATCAGCTTCAGGAAGAAGCGATATTACATGACTGAAATGTGAACATTGAAAAAACCCAGGCTCGGATGGAGGAGAACCGAAGGCCTGTAAAAGAAGCTGGATACAGATTTGCTGTGAAAGCCAGCACTCATGCGCCTTCATGAACAGGGAATTATCCTCACAAGGCAGAAAATTGTCTTGTAAGCACAAGAATACTACAAATAATTGAAAGAGATCCAACATTTAAAGATGCAAACCTCGCTATGGAGATATGAGAAATAACAGATAAACCAGGCTCAGAATTAGAAGTCTGATCCCAAATCAAAAAGCAAGGAAACTTCGGCTTGAATCATCCTTCTGAATTACTAACTTGCCATAAGCACAAAAGAGAGCTCCGAACCCTTCTCTACCTCAAATCAAAAGAAGAATCCTAGGCATATGTTGAGTCTTTTTGTACCGGCCGAGATTCCCACAAAGTAGAAACAACAGAAATTCCAGAATCCAATAAACTTACATGTTAATATGATGAGAACTCAGCGGACCAGAAGATGAGAAAAATAAAAGGCGGAGATGAGGCAGATCATATCTGCCCTTCGATCCTTTATCTGCTCTATGCAATGGAGGCATAAGAACTGAACAGGAAACCCCGACTTTTAGCAGAAATGGGGAAAAAAAGCATGAGGATAGAACTTTGAAGAAAAAACTGAACGTGATGAACGGGGAAAAAACCATAGTCTCAGGAAACGTAAGGAGACATGTTCGAGGGCATAACGAGGACATCTTGAATAACACTTTAATGAAATTTTTGGAGAGACTCTTTGTTTTGAATATTTATAAATATATCTCTTCCTCTAATAAATATTTTGAATATGTTATTGTATGCAATGTGTTTCAATGTTTTATATTGATTAAATTTAGGGACATTTTAATTTTAATTTGTATATCTCATCAAATTAATTTTCTAATCCAGATTTATTCATTTTTGTAGAATTTTATCTTGTGAATTTTATTATATTATATTTGTAAAAGATTAATTTATCTCCCATGGTGTATAAAACTGTAATTTTTTTTTAAATTTATGTCAAAAATATTCAAAATTAAAATTATGAATGAACCATTTTAATTATTTAACTACCTCTTTCATTCAATATATGTAATGTATTTCAGTGTAGTTAAGTTGAGATAGAAATTAAAAAGTTCACAATATTTTTATTGTAATTGTTTTTATTTAAATTAAAAAATGCATAATTGAAATCCATTTCTTGAAAATTTCATTGAAACTTACAACATAATAAATCAAATCAAAATTTCATTTATTAATAATTTATCAACACGTTAATTAATTTCTTTCCAACCTCTTTTATCTCACACTACTAACTTTGAATTTCAATTTTTCTTTCAAAAGCTCTCAATGTAAAATACCACTACTGAAAAAATTATAAAATTTATTCTAAATCTAATTAGATTTTATTTTCGTGACTTTATAAGCTCCAAAAAAAACATTGTATAACTATTTTATTTTTGGAGATGTGTTAAAATTTTAATGCCCATTCAAAATATATCTAAAACTTTTCAATTCCTGAACGCATGGTTGTTTAAAAAAAAAAATTAATGTAAAGACGCAAAAGATTCAATCATAAATCTTTTGAATAGTAGAGCTTTTATATGGATGTTGGACTGGCTCTGTTGCAGTTTATAACGAATGTGAAGAAGATAAAATCTGAGCCTAACGATTAAGTTAGCAATTGTAATTTTTGATCTATATGATTGTTTAGATTAATATTATTTATATGGTTATTTAGATTTTTGTTTAAGATAACATTAATTTGATTGGAGAAAATTATTTTTATTATTTTTATTTATTGGACATATGTTAACTTTATGTTGAGCATAATTATACTTACACTATCACTTTCATACCAAGTTGAAGAATGCACTTCTCAGGGCAATAACACATGGCATTGGTGAAGGAGTTAAATGTGACATGGGGTCAAGGTGGCAAAAAGATAGGGCCGCATGTTCTAATTTTGGAGGTAGTCAAATGATGGCAATTACAATTCCTAGGCAAACATTCGAATTAAGGAAAATACATGTAAGTTGTGGAGGCGGTTTGGTTAAGTGTTGAGTATATGTATCAAAAAATATAGTTGGAAGAGATAGTTAGAAAAAAAGATATTTTACTATTCATTGTCTACACGACATCCAAGAACCAAGAAAGAAAAAGAGAATGAAAAGAGGAGAATTTATGTTCTAAGCACTATGGAACCGTTAGGGAATTTTCTAGGAGTAGTTGAAAGCTATTGATCCATCCCTATAAGCTCATAGTCTAGGCTAGGGGGTGTCCAAAGCAAGTAACATGCTAGTTGTTCTAAGACCAAGTTGAAAGCTATTGATCAATTCCTATAAGCTCGTAGTCTAGGCTAGGGGATGTCCAAAGCAATTAATCTGCTAGTTGTTCTAAGACTAAGGTTGGGAAGAACTTGGTCATCAAGCTTTGTTTCCTAGGTTTTATAATTACTATATTCATTTTGATAGTTTTAACATTTATGGTAAAGAGCTGAATTGTGTATTTTATAAGTACAATGGAAAGAAAATTTATATTGGTAGTTATACTCTTAAAGCGCAGAATATAAATCTAGAGATATTATGTATTTTAATGTTATATTTCAAAGAAAGATTTAAAGTTGTGTTTACAGAAAATAGTTGGAATAAATTATAACTATAGTTGAATGAATATTACAATGCGAAAGAAATACTTAGAAGAGAATATATAGATAAAGGATGTGTATAAATTAACAAAAACCCTAACAAAAACCAATACATAAATCATTAATGAAAGATTATTAGTGGAGATCCATGTCACAACTTCAATGTGGAGGAGTAAGAAAACAACATTATCCACTAACAATGTGATGATACAAATTTTATACATTACCCAATCTTACCTTTACTTAAGGAAGTAAAGTGGAGGATGGTAAATCCATGTCACACAGCCATATATGCTTATAGATATTCACATTCAGAAACATGGTTAATTCCATATTTATTATCAAAATGGTGAACATCTGGTTTAATACATTGGGTAAAGTAACCAGTGTATTATGATGATCCCGTATGATAAACCTTTGTATTACCATGCATAAGATTATATAAACAATACCATCCCGCAGGTAGTTACACATATATATGATTAGGGTTCGAGTAGAGGATAAGGAATTGACCTCAACCCTTTCTTATGATGGATTAATTCACAAAGCATTACATAAGGTGAACCACATACTAGGTGGTAAAGAACTTTAAGGTTAAGTGATGGTTAGTAGGTCAAGGCACTAAAGTTAGCTAGACTCTAGGAGTGTAATCATTTTTTAATATCGCACTAGTTCATATCACAAGTAAAGAAGTCGATACATCACAAACTTTGCTAATGTCCTTTAACAATGAAAAATTATCTAGTGACTATGATTTTATTTGAGAGTAAAGGTATAATTTATGAAGGAAAAAAAATTATGGTTGTATTTGATGTATTTGTATTAGATTTAGAGATGTTATATATAGTATTAGAGTGACAAGTTTCAACCCTCGTTTCTTAAATGGACCATAAAAGAAGAATATGTCTCATAAAGATATTATATATGATATATTTTTTTTATGTCAAGATTATGTATAGTTGAAGCAAGTGAAGAAAATAAGAATGAAGAATGAAATATAAATTATAAATGAGGAATCTATTAGGTTTAAAATTTAAATATAATTTAACAATAAAAGAGAACAAGATACACCATTTACAATGTTAGAAATTATTAGAATCCCGAAGATAAATTTGAAGAGTTTTAGGACAAACAATGAAAGGATTATGATAGCACAATCAAAACAACAAGAGTTGAATGTTATGATGTTATAAAGTTTGACAGAAAAACAAAACCAGAAAAATATAAGAGACTTCAAAGGGGTCTTAGAAACATAATGATCCATATTTATGAAGGAACAAAATGAAATGCAGATTTAAAATAGAAACAAAGAGATACAATGAAACTAAACTTCAATTAATAAATAACAAATGTTGAAAACTATTTACATGCAGAATGAAAGCAAACTATCTTGGGCGATGGTAGCTTACCTTTGAGAAGGGATGTGATGGATACACGCCTTTTGAATTGTGTTAGAATGAGGCTTGGAAGCCTATTTATCATGAATAAACAATGAGAAACCCTAAACATCCAAAATTCTAATGCTAGGAGATGAAGCGCCAAAAGTTATGGGCCCTGATAGGGTTAGCTGGAATGTCAACTTGCTGGGGTGATAACTTTGGAAGACGATATTTATTTCACATCCACGATATCCCATTAGCAATGTTTGATTGATGTTTGCTCGTTTCACCAAAAAACATCGTTTAGGGCCTCAAAACAACTCTAGAAGTTTAGGACCCAAAAACTGCCGAAATAGGAAATTGTGTTGAAAAAATAGAAAACTGATAGAAAACAATGTTTGGGGTCCAGTGGAATAAGCGGGTGGCCACCAATATCCACCTAGATCATTCCTCCTCCCTTATGAAGCAATGATCCCCATTGTGTTGAGTGCCTCCATGAGGTGAGGAAAATTTTGTAGAAGTTGGTCCCTGTTGAGCCACTTGCCTTGGTGTAGGAGCTACCCAACTTTGACAAACCATTATAGTTGGATCCTTTGTTAATGAGAGTTTTTTATTTGTGTGTCCATGATCCGATCAGTTGTGGCTTGTTTAGTGCAATATAGGTTGAGCTTTGTTGGTCTCAGTTGCTCGACAATGTTTGATGTGTCCAACAATGGTGGAAAGTATGGTCAAACTTGGTCCACATTAAATACTGGGTGTAGGCCAAGGAATGGGGGGATACTTAGCTTGAAAGTGTTGTCACCCATAGCCTTGGTGATGGTGTAAGGCATGTATTGGAGTGGTCGAAGCTTTTGATGGGCTTCGGTAAGGCATTCCTTCTACAAATGCAATCAAACCTTTCGCCCAATTGAAACTTATGTGGCACCCGACATTGATCATGACATTGTTTGTACTTAGTATTGGCTTTATCTAGGATATCATGAACCTGCTGGTAGATGTGCTAAATGCATTCAATAAACTTGATGGCTTTATCAACTTTGGATTGAACATGTGAAAATTTTGTACGTGTAGTTGCAAGAGGCATTGCAACATCAATGGGAAACAATGGTTGAAATCCCAGGTCCACTTGAAAGGGGTTATGCTCAGTTGAGCTATTGAGAGATATTTTGTAGTTGTGTTGCAGATAGGGGAGACTCTCATCCCATGTTTATGGATGCTTATAATTGTACTACATAGTATGTGCACTATCATCCTATTTTCAATCTTTGTTTGATCATCAATCTGGGGGTGGAATGCAGTCGACTTAGTGAGCTTGGTGTCCAACAATGACCAGAAGCTCGACAATAAGGTGCTTAGGAACCTGCTATATTGATTTGATATAATGGTTTATCAGATCCCAAAATGTACCCACACTCATTTAGAGAAGAGCTTCGCAATGGATTATGTTATGATACCCGTCTTGCAGGCAACCAATACGGCGATTTTAAAAAATCTATCAATGACCACAAACACATAGTCATTACCATGCTTAGTAGAAGGAAGGTCAAACATATAGTCCATGGAGATGGATTCCCAAGGTCGACTAGGAGTAGGCATAGGGGCGTACATGCCTCACTTCTTAATGGTTTGCATGAAGATGACATAGGTAGTGCATGATCTCATATATTTGTTGTTGAAAATTGTAGCACAAAAGTATCAATTTGACTTTGTCTTAGCAAATTGAGAAAATTCAAATTTCCACATTAGTAGACAACTTGGAGGAATTTAACTGAGGTGAGATGGCTCTTGTTACTCATTTAGCTCAATAAATTCGAGTTAGAGGGATTGGAGTTGATTGCTAAATTTTAGTAATCCAAGTCAATTATTTCCAGTTGTGTTCAGTTAAATTAGTTCTAACAGTTGATGGAACTAGTGGAAGGTCAGTTGTGAAGTGGGACAACAGCCTAACTTAGTGATCATCTAGTTAACTGATCAATCAACTCAAAAATAGCTAGTGCATGCAAGGAATTTGAGTTCCTTTGTTGTGGTGGAGATTCCAAGGCAACGTAACAAGCAATTGTAAACTGGTTTGAGTGTACAGGTGTTGCATGCAATCATATGATTGATTATTGGGAATTGCGCAATCGATTGGAGGAAAATTCCTAAAAAATAGGGGTTAATTCTTTAGGAATTGCGTAAGGAAAAAGGATCTCAAGTAGACCAAAAATTGACTAAGTCAGGGTCATAGCTTCTCATTGAGTAGAGAGATAGGTTATTCACTTGCGAGTTGTGCTCAAAGCATGCAAGTAATTGTAATACATTCTCTATTCATCTTATTAATGCAAAGAGGCTTGAGGGGTTTTTCCCAGTTGGGTTCCCCTAGAAAAATATTGTGCATGTGTGGTTTTTCTTATTTCATGGTTGCGAATGTTGTTCTAAATTGTGAATTAAATTCCACATATTAGTAGAGTATAATTGTGTCTCTTGATTTTAGATTAAAATTCTTGAGCAGTTACAATTATATCACCATATTCTACATTTTCCAACATCCTGTCGGAGTTTTAGCCAATAAAGAATGATTTTGTTGTACTGCCACTATCTTCTCCACACCGAAGTGCCTTGCTACCCGACTGTAATGCGCCTCCCAATTCATCTTGGCATGCTCGCTTGACAGAACACAAAGGTGTCCCGGGTAGCACAACAATGCGTCATATAGGTGGAAGTGTGGGACTTGCTTGTCGTCCATTAGCATCTAGGATGTGGTTGCGAATTCTGGATCATTTTTTATGGTTTTAGTCATCTAGAGGTCTCATGCCTGCAAGAGTTGAGGATTGTGCTCAGTTCCATAATCGGGGGTTGGCTGAGGCATTATTCGATGTGATTGGTGCTACCCTTTTTATATTTAATGTTCAAATGGAATTTTTGCAGATATGTGGACCATTTATGATGGCGATCATTCTGCAACTTGCCCTGTGTCTACATAAATTGAAGAGGTCGGTGATTTGTGTGGATGATTGTCTCCCTCCCTAGAATATATTGTTTCCATAGCTAGTTGGCTTACATGATAGAATGCATTTCCTTATCATGGGTGGGGTACCATCAAACATTATCATAGAGTGTCTCACTGTGATAGGCCACTGGATGCCCTCGCTGGGTGAGGATAACACTAATATCATAATAGAAGGAATATGTCTTAATATCAAACGGTTGGTACAAGTTTGGCAAGGTGAGAATAAATGTAGAGAAAAGGTGGTGTTTCAGTTCAATGAATGCTTTCTGTTATGATTCAGACCAAAAGAAATTTATTTTTGCTCCACCCTTGGTAACTTGACTAAAGGGCGAGGTGATATGAGAGAACCCCAACACAAATCTCCGATAGAAATTAGCAAGGCCTAAGAATCCGCAAAGCTCTGTTAGAATCGTCTGGGCCGACCAATCCCAAATGAGTTGGATCTTAGCTAGATCCACATGCATGCCTTGCTCACAAATTATGTATCCTAGATATTGGACCTGGTCCATGCCAAAGCAGCATTTCTCCAGGTTGGCACATAACTTGTGTTATCGCAGGGTTTGAAGGACCTATTAAATATGTTGCAAGTGCTCTGCCCAACTCTTGCTAAAGCTGAGGATATCATCTAGATATACAACTATGAATTAGTTCGTGAAAGGTCGCAAGATATCATCCATCAACCTCATAAAAGTTACGGGGGCATTTGTCAACCCAAAGGGAATGACCAACCACTCAAAGAGACCCTCCTTAGACTAGAATGAGGTCTTCCATACATCCATGGGTTCTATTAGAACTTGGTGATAGCCAAACATCAAGTCAATCTTGTTGAAGTACTTAGCCTCTTTGAGCTGGTCAAGAAGGCCATCAAACCATGGGATCAGGTATTTGTTCCTGACTGTGATTTTTTTCCATTGCGTGATAATCAATGTAGAGTCTCCATGTCCCATCTTTATTCCGTACGAGTACAATTGGGCTTCGACAAGGTGAGGAACTTGGTTGGATGTGCCGTTTTTGTCGCAACTCCCATATCTGCCACTTGATTTCCTTGTTTAGAAATTTTCGGCAAAATCACATAAATAATCTTTTGTCGACGCATTTCGAACCAACCAGTGTGGTTCATCGTCAAGACAAGTTGAAGAACCGATCCAGCTTAGCTAGTTAAATAGTATGGGCAGAGACTCCAACGGCTAGATTAATAACGGCCAATTTTGACCTTATGACCTTAGCCAAACAATAATTATTTTTGCTATATTTTAAATTATTATTATTCCTAGAAGTTAGTTAAATTAGGTAAAAAGGCCTCCTACAGGTTAGTAAATCATTTATATATTTAACTAAATATAATCGTCTATTAATAAATATATAAAGTTATATACATATCTTTCCTCATATTGGGTTATATAATAAAATAAATAATCAATTTAAATTCATGAAAACAAAAATAATATAATTTATTTAATTTATAATTATTATTAGTTCAATTATAATAATTAAGTATAAATATAACCATGGATTAGGTAATTATATTAATACATATAATGGTTCAAATTTTTATATCGAATATATATAATACTAGGAAATTAAGGTAAATGAAGGGACTAAAATAAACTAATTCCAAATACTATTAGGTTGTTAAGTTTAAAAATATATTCCACCTTTTGAAATAAACTATAATTAAAAACTAAATATATCCTTTAGAAATTATAATTAAATTGTCATATTGTTGGTAATTTATAATTGTTAATTAATCAATATCTATTTGTATATAAAAATTATAGATACAATATTCAGATAATTAAGATGAATTAAAATAACCTTTAGAGTCTAGCTCAAATTAATGAAATATTTAGACTATATCCTAATGATTTATTAATTGTTTGTAAATAAATATATATCACGTTATAATAGTATGTTATAAGCTAATCATATTGGTATATTAATTATTTAATAAATATTTAATTATCATAACAATTCTAAAGGATTAGTAGTTATATATATAATTAAAAACATGAAAACACAATTAATTTACTAAATAATTTCTAGAATATAGCAACGATATATTTGCCCATTAGGTAAAGGTGAATCTGGGGTTAGATCAATCGAATGCTTGACCTAACAATGCAAAGGTACCCCCGTGGGTGAAGAGGAGACGTCCTTGTACACTTCCACAACCTTATCCACTTTCTTCTACTACATAGGGGAGCCATTTTTGGAGGCCATGGACGTGGTCACTATCTTCCCCTTACTTTGAGAGTGAATCTAGAAGAAAGAAAAAATTCCCATTTTGGGAGATGAACTTAATGCATTTCTTAGCAAAGATCAAAGAAATGACAGTAAGTGAGGCTACCTCTAGTATCTTGTATAATTTTTTGCCCAAGATAATAATAACAATACAAGGTCTAGACTCATACACAACATGATGCTTCCACAAGTACGGTTGGCCTAATAAAACATCACAAACTTGAAGGGGGAGAATCATCACAAAATACCTCGTCTATAAAAGGCTTGATGTTGTAGGGCAGGAGACGCTGTTGGCTAACGTGAAGATCTCGCCCTTGGATGAGCTACCAATGGTGTATGATTGTGGGTGTGGTGTTGTCGATAGGCCCAACCGCTTAATGACCTCTACTAAGATGAGTTTATTTTGACTCCTATTATCAACAATGAATTGCAATGGAGCACCCTTCACCCACATTTGTGAGTGGAAGAGACGCTCACCAGCGTTTGAATCTTTGGACTCACTTTTCTTGACCTTGGTGGTGGAAATAGCGGCACTAGGTTTTGCATTAATGATTTGTTTCCCCTTGTCAGGTTTTGGTTTAGATTCAGAACATGCGTTTGACTTGAAAGCTTTCAACTTGATCACCAGTGACTACTTTGCATGACATCCATTTGTGTTGTGAGTGGGGCTCTTGTGGAACTCACACTACTTTCCTATGACTTTCTTCATCTTCTCATTGCTATTATTTTCTTGCAACTTAGACGGATTGTCCTAGGTCATTCCACCTTAGTGTTGTCCTTTGTTCTGCAGTTTGGGGTGTCGTTTCCCTACTTGAGATTCACCAATCCATAGTCTCACTTATTATATTTAAATTTTTGCTCGATATTTACAACATATCAATATGTTGCACCAAGTGAGGAGAGGTCCAAGAACTCCATTTATGCCTGGGTGTATTTGTGTAGACAACCATGATACTTGAAAACCAAATTTTGCTCAGAATCCTTGATACCTAGCTTCATGCATAGGGTATGGAAGACATTCATGAACTCTAACACTAGTGCCTTTCATGCCATAATGTGGTCCATTTTATGTACTTGTCTTCATAGCTCCCAATAGGGTTATGTTTTTCCTTAACAACATCTTGGAAAGAGTCCCAAGAGTGTGCCACTGAAAATTAGGAGGATTCCTCCTTAGCTCTTTACTCATAGTAAGTTTCTCACCAGTTCTTGATATGGGGGGTGACCTTAAGGAGTGTAAAAGTAATCTTTTCTTTGTCGCAAAATTATGGATCAAGAAATATCCTTCCAACATATTTGACCATTTATTTAGATCATTTGTGTCTATCTAGCCTTCAAATATAAGAATTTCAAAATGAACTTGTACCTTAAAGGGGGTGGCACCTCAAAGTGAATTATGGATGAATATGCATTTCCCATTGGTATTTGCCGAAGGATATGTGAAAAAATACCCATCATCTTGTTCCTTTGTCACTTAAGGTCTTCTTCAAGCATCAATTTGATAATATCTCTTGATCCCCCGTATTTATTTCTTCTGCCATGGGAGGTCATCGAGATCGGCAAGGTCGGCCTTCCAAGGGCTCAAGTAGTTCAAGTCCCAACTCCTTATACCCCAACCTCGTTGGGGAAATGCACAAAAAAAAGAGAAAGAGAAAACTGCTCTAATACCATTGATCTAGATTTATGAAGGAACAAAATGAAATACAAATTTCAAACATAAACAAATAGATACAATGAAAATAAACTTCAATTAATAAATAGAAAACATTGAAAATTGTTTACATGCATAATGAAAGCAAACTATATCAGGTGATGGTAACTTATCTATGAGAAGAGATGTGACGACTACATGCCTTTTGAACCATGTTACAATGAGGCTCAGATGCCTTTTTATCATGAAGAAACAATGAGAAACCTTAAACATATAAAAAAATAACCCTAGGAGATGAAGCTCAAAAATCTACGGGCCTCGATGGGGTTAGCTGGAACGTCAACTCCATGGGGTCATAACCTCGGCATACAATCTATGTTTGGCATGCACACTATCTTATTAGAAAGATCTATCTAAGGACAACAACTTTCGACTACAAACATGGATCAAAGATCTATTTTTTTTTAATCCATGTTTTCCCATTTCACAAAAAAACATTGTTTAGGGCCTTAAAATGACTCTAGAAGTTAAGGACCCAAAAACTGCCAAAAATAGAAAACTACCGAAATAGGAAACTTTGTTGAAAATAGGAAATTGATAGAAAATAGTGTTGGGGGTCAAAGAGGAACACAAATGGGAAGAATAGTATGAGGGATTATGAGGGTGGGAAGTGGGAAAATAAGAGACCCATATGCCATGGAAAGGAACCCTGGAAGAAGGGAAAGACACCAACCGAGAGGATTGAATTCGATCCTCTAACCAAAAGATGGAAATTTCAATGATCAAGTACATGAACTTTTAATGAAGACCTATATCAGGTCTATCATCCTCAGGGTAACAAGAAGTGGATGACTCAAACACATTTAGGACGATATTATCTTGGTTATTGGGAAAACAAAAGGCATAATCACCATTGTATTTGGGGAAAAACCATGAATAACCATGATTCTTCATTTTTCATAAGGAAAACCAGTTCTTCGTCAAAACTAGAGGAATGAACCTCATCACAAACATCTATTTTTAGGCTAGGGATGCAACAATGGGATGAATGCTCAAATATGAAGAAAAACCCTTTATTGATGGTGTTGTCACTTACTGCAAAATGTGTTTCTAGCTATCCAAAGAGTAAATAATAAGAGAAGTTTTCAATCATTTTCTAAGCAACAGAATAACTCAAAGCCTAAATTAGACCCACTCCATTGGAAAGTGCTCTGAACAAAATTTTCAACAATATCTAGAAGTCCAACAATGGACTCCTGGATCAAAAGATATGGTCTGCTGAAGTTCAAGGATTGAAGCCTTAGGAAGGAATATCAGAGGTCTGATATATCGACGATCGTATATCATAGTTCCAGAGATATCGACGATCACAACATTAGAGAATCATCCATATCAGTGATCACAACATCAAAGCATCAGGCATATCGGTGCATCGCATATCAAAGGTCCAGAGATATTGGCGATTGCATATCAGAGGTCCAAATATATCAGCGCATTGCAACATCGCAGTTAGGCATATCAACGATCAGAGAATCAGAACGTTTGAACATGAGAATCTTTTAAAAAGTTGTGATATGGGTGATGTGCCGATAATGTTAAAAACCATCGAGAACGCCAACAAAGGATTGACAAAGGATTTCATTGCAAAACTAAATGTGGGTGAGCCCTTTTCTCTCTCCTCTAGCAAGACACGTGGTGGCATATGATTGGTCCTGATAAGCTACAGTGGCATCTGACGTTAGTATGACATGGCGGTACGAAAGGACATGTGGCAGGAAGTTTTGGCATTTTGAGGGGGCCTACGGGGACAAATCTAGGTGACATGTGTCACCACTCATGAGGTGCGACGTGGAGAAATGATGTCATATCGAAGGTTGGTGTGTCAGAGGTTGAGGAGGTGGGCGCTTTGTAACTCTTGATACTTGAAAAAGTTCCAATAAGGGGGCTCCAATGTTGGGTTGGCACCATTGTTGCAAAGGCTCAAATAACTAGAGGTGTTGAGCATTTAACGAAGGAAAAAGAGCCCCCGGTGGGAACACAAACACTCTAGCAACTCAAGGCTAAGCGACAGGTCATGGCCCTCGATCCTATGGAGAGAAATGCGAGAAGGGCTAAGCGGAAGGAGCTCGTCATATCAAAGGTCGACAATAAGAAGATTAGAATACTGCACCACTGTGAATATTGCGATATGGAATTTCTCCAATAAGCATGGTACAAAGAGTTAAAGGCGTATGGTTCAGAAGCTGCAAGATTGAATGCAGGAACATAGGACTTGGTCTTAGGAGTAATGGCTACTGTCAAAGATCTTTGGGTCAAGGCAGAAAGGACCACAATCTACAGGAAAGAGTGTTGGGTCTACCTTGAGGTGGTACAAGCCATCTATGTGCTTCGACGCACGTCTTCAGTGAGTAAATGGAGGTATTGGACTCAGGAAGAAGTGTGCAGGTCACCTGACAAATGCATATAGATACACATAGTTAGGTAATAAAAGACTGCCAGGTCAATCTCTGTTTTTGCATTGTGGCAAGCAATCGACAGTTGATATCTCCTAGCCCTAGAGAGTGGGGAATTCAAGCAGTTAAGGTGAAAGCGACAAGTGAACCGACCAAAAAAATAAAGAGGAAGATCATGGCAAAGGCGTGGCCTGATCATAGGCGATCACAAGAATTGGCATGGAGTTATTTTTCTATGGTCATTATTCAGTTTTCCCATGTTTTGTTATTTTGTACTTTGTTGCATTTTAAAGAAGCAATCAAATCTATTGTAATTATTTTGGACAATAGAGCCATCACACAACGAGATAGCTAGTCAATCAGACAACTGGAGCTCAACTGAGATATTTTGTAACTATTGTTCAAAGCTTCCCCTCTCCTTATAAATAGAGGGAAGAAACACTTAAACAAGGTTCCCAATTTCTGCATTCTAGAGGCCTGAATTCTGCTTTTAGAAGTTCTGAGCTCTGTTTGCAAAGAGAGTGGTTCCACTTTGGTCTAATTTTCTTGTTCATAAGGTGCTTAGGAACATACAATTGTTAAATGTAATGGACTGGTGATTTGGTCTCCATCTTCAAAGATTAATGAAACAGTTTGGTTGATTCCAATCAGATCAATGTGCAATATGCTTTCCCCTTTGCGTATGATTTCATGTATGTATTTCCTCTTCTGAAATAGTGTTATAAAGATGTCGGTTTCACTCTCTCGTGGTTGTATGTATTCTGCTAAGTAGTGAGAAGTACCTGTGTAAACACATATTTACTTGTGTTATTTGATAGCCTACAGTACCTGTGTAATCACAGATTTACTTATGTTATTTGATAGCGGATAGTACCAATATGTAGCACATATTTACTTGTGTTATTTGATAGCCTATAGTACCTATATGTAGCACATATTTATTTATGCTAATTGGTGACAAATGTATTCATGAGGCATAAAGCTTGAGACCTTATTTCGCGCTCCACTTTTTCTGCATTTTCACCTCCTCACTCTTCCATATTTTTGCTGGAGATTGTTCCTTAGGATTTTGTGTTATGTCCAGCCCTCTGCACCAATTTTCTTCATTTCCTTCCTCATGTTCATCTATATTACAACAACAATGTTGAATTGTGTATTGTTGTGTGTTGGGCACCAAAATCAATGCATTTCTCTTTGAGATTATCCTTATCTACCACAGTTTATTTGGATCTATGTGTTTGCTTGAGTTTACCTTGGCGAAGGGCTATTGAACCAATTACGTGACATATGGAGTGCAACAGAAAGCCTTTAGATAATCTTCAAAATCACTCCTCTCGAATGCCCTAAGCATTGGTCTCTTATCAACCCAGAGGATGTCTTTAGGAGGCTTCTATATCTTCTAAAACAATTGTGTGACAGGGGATAGAAAAAGCTACAATAGGTGGCATGGCTAAATGAAGCATCTTCCTCAATCCTTTTTGCACAAGGGTTATTGGAATCATCCTTAATGGTGGAATGATCTTCTTTGGTCAAATTATCGTCATCTTGGAACATAAAGAAGAGACCTTTCCAATCATTAGGAATGGCTTCACAAGGACTAATATTGCTACTCGGAAGTGGTGGAGCATTTTCTTCTTCCTTGGGTTCATTTTTAAGGATTTGAGACACCATGGGGCCTTCATACCCAATTCCCCAATCAAAAACCCAAAAATCACTCTTAGATTCTTCATCCATTTGATGATCTTGATCTCCCTCAAAAAAATCCCATTCTTTACTATGCATTTGATGTTGGAAAAGCTCCAATTCATTCCCTTCTTTGTTAAGTAGGGAGGACCCTTCCTCTTTCATATTTTATCGAAGAATTCTATCTAAGGTTTCCATTACATGAGTTTGATAGAATACTTCAAGGAGAAGGGAATTGGTAGGGTTCTTATTATATTCACATTTTATATTATAGAGCCTTTACGACTACTCATATAAGTGGGAGAAAACATATCTAGAGTTATATGTAGCCATAAGTTGCTTGCAAGATTCATCATATTCAATCATCCTTTCTTGCAACACCTGGAGGCTCTTGGGGTCTAGATCTTCTTCATCATCCTAGGAGAACATGCTTTCCAATTTATGAGTCTCATTTTATTCGTAATCCTCAAGGTATGCATCGATAACTTTGTCTCGATAATTTGGATAAGGACATTCTTCCTCCAGTATATAACCATATTCAATAACTTCATCCTCCCGAAAAACCAACTCCATCATTTGGCATATGTCTTCATTAGTTTGCAAATCCAACCCTTTATGTAAGAGGAAGTGCACAACCAACATTGGGAGAGAAGGAATGTTTTTAGGTTCACATGACTCAAACCAATCGATATTTGGGGCAATGATAGAACAAACAATTCCATTTGGTCACAAGGTTGAGTTATATTTTTACTTGAAACATACCTCATGAACCTTACAACATGATTGGTTGTGTAATGTGGATCCTAATCAAACATTGACATATTATTCATGTATTCTGATGTGGGATACTATAGGGTCCTTGTCATATCTATGGCGGGAATATATGTGGTCCACATGTTGTTGATCTGTATTAAAACTTGAAGGTTTATGAAAAATTTGCAAGCAAAATTTGATGTCTTGTAGGCAATTGATCAATTTGAAAAAGTACATATTTTTATGGTTTTTAAAATCAATTTGTAGTATAAAAACAAAGACACTTATATTATACACAATAACACAAGACAACAAAATGATAAAGGAGTTCACCCTTCCTGGGCTACATCTCCTAGTCCAACTTCCAATGTTGGGCCTCTTTCATTAAGTGCTCAAATATGTGATTTCATCTATTTACAATATTCAAAATGAAAAAATAATGTCTCCAATAGCTTAAGAGGACCCAAAAACCCCAAGCTAACCTCTTGTTGGGTTCAATTTGGCAACAAACTAACAAAGTTATGGCTCAGAGAAGTTTTGCTACTAACTGCTCTACAAACTAGCCATTCTGTCTAACCATCCTACATTTTTCACATTTCTGGAGACAACCGAGCACCAATTTCGCCTGGCGTTAGCGATATTCGTGTTGTATTGGGTGCAATTTTTCGGATGATTAATTCACCCAATAACACCTAAGTGCCAAATTTATGCCCGACACCTAGTCCTGTGAGTGCATGTGACTGGAGGCCGAGCTAACCACGCCCCTGCCATTCCACACCTTCCATCGTTAGGTGAGGTCACATAAATGCCCATGAGGTCAGGGGTTGGGCTAACCACCCGCCCCCGCTAGGCTAGATCCCTTCTTCTCTGCCCATCGTTCCTCTACTTACATAAGACCTAGGTCTGGTCCCCTTATCCTCTGCACCGAACCTTATCTCCTTCCCACTCAGATCTCAATCCTGTGTCGCAATGGAACAAGGGTTTACGACTCCACCCATCCCCTCTTCACTACCATGCCTGAAGTCTTTTATCCGTCGGTTATGTGTGATATTGCATGACCAAGGGTCGCGGTTATGCCCCGAGTCCTCAAGTCTTGGCTCCTGTGGTCATGTGGAGTGCCATCGGAGCGGGGGCTAGGGGCTTAGCTCGACCCTTTTCCCCACCATGCATTACGCTAAACCTTAACTAGTAGTTTTCGACTGTTGTTTATAAGAACCACTAGCGGCTCAATGATAGAGCACTACGCTTTGTGTAATGAGGTTGGAGCTTCGATCTGCTTGGGCCTCTATTCGAACTTGCCAAAATTTTTTACACTCTTGGGTGCCACGTGGTATCTCATGATTGGGCCAGTGGCACCCTACGATTGGACCACTTCAAAAATATGTTAGCCAGTCAAATTTTGACCATGTTCCAAAATCAGGAGAGGCCACTTGTCATCCTGTGATTTCCCTAAGGGTACCCAGTCAACTTGTTGACTCATCATACAGACTACCTAGTTAGCAATCTTGTCCTTGAACCTACAAATATTTTTAGTTGTTTAGGAAAATGATCAGAACGTGATATCTGGAGCATACGATGTCAGTTTGGAACAATTCAAGTTGCATTGAATTCAGGACGGTGAGCTCTACGTTTTGGCACTATCTTCGAGCACTTTGGAACACTTTAATTTTTGAGCACTTTACTGACCCACTGGATCAATTGCTCGGCCTCTAATGACATGGGAGTCACCAAGGTGAATGAATTTGCCTTGACAAGTGCTTGCTTCACCCTACAATCATTGACCTTAAACCTCAATGAAGAACTAGGGCTTCATTCTTCCAATGGAGTCACCAAGAATGATATATTAATATTGTATTATGGGGAACAAGAAACAAGTCTTGTGTCCCTGACAACGATGCAAAAAATGTTACTGCTCAAACTAGAAAGGGTCCTAAAAGAGGATCCTATAGATAAACTACTAGGTCAAGGGGAAATAATGGAGCAATATCCCACTATTACCTTAGTTAAGGCTCCCTGCTCTTTATAGAATTTCACCGATGGGAGGAGTCCCAATATGAGAGGAATCACAAGAATATATGGATCAATGATAATATGTGGGGTGATTCCTAAAGCCTATGCACAATAGAGGCTCAAATATTTTGCTTGATTGCTTTGAAGGTAAGGTTATTATCTCTCTAATAAGTGCTTTAAGGATACCTATACCTAGCGTTGGAGAATATCCTTTAACAAGAGGTATCCTAGACCTAAGAATCCTAAAGGAGAAACAGATTCTTTGTGACCCTCTTGAAATTTTATTTATAGTGTTGTGGGACCACATCGAACCCAAGTGGACCAAACTAGGTCAAGGGTACGAAGTTGATCAACTAAAGAGGGGATTGACCTAATTAGGGAAGAGAATAGGATTAAAGGACTAATTTTCTTTTGAGATTTGAATGCAATGATCCAAGTGAGGACACTAACCCAAACCAACCTATGGAAATAATTGGTCTTATGGCTAAGGATTGCTCTATCCCAATATTCCACCGTTGGATTTGCCTCAAACTTGGAGGGCCTTTAGAAAAGACCCCAATGCAGTAGTGGACCAAAAATTAATGGATTTGGATTACTACAAAGAAATTTGCTTGATGCCTAGGTGACCTACTAGGGTTAGGCCTAGAGGGAGAATAAAAGGTGAGAAGCATATTCTTTAGGTGACCACCAATGGTTAGATTATTGCCTTGCCTTTGGGAGAGATGGAGTCAAGGTGATTTTGTGATTTGGAGAGACTTAACCCAATCAAGAAGACCTTTAGGCAACTTCACATGGAAAATTAGGGCATGAGAGCTACTACCAAAGGATTTTATACTTCAATGTACAAGAATTGATGACCTATCAAGGTGCATTCAATGAAATTAAACCTTTAGGAACATTCATTCATCATACATGACACATGCAATATATGCAACACTTAAAAAGTCCAAAAGTTCCACAATTTCGCATAAATTAAGGGAAATTTCATATGTAGAGAGCGAAAATGCCATATGTTATTCGTTTGACAAGAAAAATGTAAAGAATAGGCATGAAGAAGAACACTTACATGTATAATGAGTATATCCAATCATCAAATCAAAACAAATTTGAAGATCCAAGACTAAGAGAATAATATCCAAACATCAAAATTCATTCATGAAACCAAACTCGTCCTCTATAAGGGAATGTGAAGTTCTCCAAAGCTCTACTAATCCAAACAAGTGATGATGAGAGGAATGAATGAGCCTCTCATCTATTTATACAATCCATAAGGGAGTTCGAATAGCCTAATTGGATTAATTGAGCCCCAAATAATAAAATAATTTGCAACAATAACATTCCTTGGTGACAAGCCCACCAAGATAGCTCAAAATAAAAATATAAGCCTCTCAAGAGGGGAAAATAGTAAACATGATGAGTCATTGGGACATTGAGAAGGTCTAGTGGAGTCCAAAGTGCGTCAATGTGTTAGAATAAGCTCCAAATATAGTGAATGAGGGGATGGTCTCTTGATATCCAAGCGAGTCACATGTGGTGTCCCCAAGTGGGTGTGGGGGCACAACGACATCCTCATGGGTCTCCAATTGGATCCAAAATTCCTGTAAACCATATATAAGGGCTAGGATGATGACATAAGCCCTCCCTTTGTCTCCCACAGTGAGACACATCTTCATTTGGACCCTAGAACATCTGCCAAGTGTATGGTGCAAGTGTGAGGCGACTAAGCATGGTGATCTAGGTGCACCATCCTCATCCAAAAGGTGGAACATGAGCAATCACTGAATGGTGTTGGCGATCCATGAAGTGATCTCTACTATGGTGGAGGCCCATGACTCTCTATGCTCACCCTACAAGTGCCAATGTGACCCTCTAGAGTGTTTGGATCCTGTATAGGGAGACCAAACTCCAAATGGAGACCCACCTGCAATCCTGCATAAGACCTAATGTGTCTCCTTGCCTGCCAGTACAATAAATCATTATAGTAATCAAGTAAAAGATCTTACAAATCATGAAACACAAGTAGACACTCCATAATGGCATGCCCTTCCATAGTTGGCTTTGGCATGTACATGTGTGTCCAAGCTAAAAAGGGGGTTAACCAAGGACCCTATTAGGTGGTTTCAGCCTCTAAAGGGGGTGACATGTCCATGGTACATCCATCCAATGGTAGGTGGCATGTGATATGGTGATGGAATGGAATGAGGATGAAGGCAAAGCTCCAGACCACATGCCATGGTACAAGGGTAGCTAATATGGGGAAGCCCACACTTGAGTATATGAGTGTAGGAGGGAGAGATCATAGTACATGAGTTACCCCAACCTTTTTTTTTCCACCCTTGTTCACATGCCTTTTGCCTTTATCTTCTCGGGGCTCCGAGGAATGAGAGCATGATGTGTAGGATACAACCATAGATGCCCCCTTTAGGTGGGGTTGTTCATTTCCCACCAGGGGTTGGGACAATCATGGGTTCCTTAATGATGGTGGAGGCTCGTCTAGGTCCCATAGGAATGAGGGTGATGGCTATGGATAAGGGGTAAAGCTCATGTTTGGCTTTTTCCCATGTGCTAAATTTCTATGTCCTGAATACCTTTTTCATTTTATGGTAAAATCCTTTTTGTGAGTGGCAAAATATGATTTTTCTTTTCTTTTTAGATGCATCAACCTCCAAGGAATCATTCTAGGCCCAACCCAAGGTGTGGATAAGGGGAGGGGGAGGCTAACTCCTTGTGGACCCAATAGAAAAATGTGGACCTAGATGGGAAAAATAATGAATTGGTTTGTAATGAGAGGAGGGGAGAAATGCATATGGTATCGTGAAGTGGGACCACACGACCAAAATCAGGGTTTCCCATGTAGTGCCACCCCTAAAACCTAGTGGCCAATAAAGGAGATCCCATGAGACTAGAATACAAGGTTAACCACTAAAAGGGTAGAGGAGACAAGAGTATAAACCTAGTCCATTCTTTCCGCCAAATCCCCCCATTAATCCATGCCCAAAGTGTCCATGATAAGTAAAGAAAAATACTCAATCACATAATGATGAGCCATACCTTTGGGTTTGGAAGGCCCATCTTCAAACATATGATCATAACAGATGGGTGAGGGACCGCATAACTGTTGAAGAATGTAACTAGTGTCGATCTTCATAATGATATTTGAATCATGATGTAATGTATTCATCAAAAGAAAGAAAATAAGAATTTATTATTAAAGAAATTGACTTATTAAAGCTTGGGTGAATTGTTTATAGGTCAAAGCCTCCATTGTAGGCTTATAGGGTTTACTTCAAGTATCCTTGTCCATGTCATAATGTAAAAGACCCTTCTTGGGCTTCATTTGTCAGGGAAGAAATTTATTTTAATGTAAAATAGGTCAATTAGGCCTCCTCCACTAAGTTTTCCTCAAACTCAACAAGTCAGCCTAATAGAGGGGCAAAAAGTCATATATAAAGGCAACAACTCGACCTCATTTGGAGCAGTCACTCATCAAGTTCGATCTAATTCTTCTAGGAACAGAAAAAGTGCGAAATTCAAGGGATAAGAAGAAAAAGGCTGGCGAAGGAAAAGAAGGTCTCTATCAAGCACAAGAAGTCGAAATTCTCTCTCTCTCTCTCTCCCACATGTGTGAAGTTGCTAAGCTGTTGGAGGGTCTGAAACTGCAGAGTTGAAGCTGGGACAAAATTCTAAGTTGTTGGGGGCCAAAATTATGGATTGTTGTTGGATTTTGGATGTGAGATAGGAAGAGACTATTGAAGGTTTTTGAATTTCATTGGAAGGCTAACTTGTTGGAGGAGGAAGGCCTTTTGGTAACTGGAATAAATAAAACATCATCTCAAACATAAGCCAAAATTGGTAACCTCGTGTAGAAACTTGGCATAGTTGCTGAGAAGAAGTGGGTTGCCAGGAGTTGCTTCCAATAAAGTTTGATAATACATATCTCCGTTGTTCTTGGAATTATGATCATCGTCTGCTTCACAATCTCCTCCTCTTCTTTGAATGCTAGAGCCTCCACTCGTATACTTTCTTTTAGACACATGGGCAACCTCGAAACCCCTAGCAATGCAGAACAATGACACTCCATTTGGGCCATCCAGAAGGTGTGGATGGGGATTGGAATTGGCATATCTTGAAATGGGATATACAGATCTCTCCAAATTCCAAATGGGTGGATCTAGTTCTGTTCGAACATTTCCCTTGATGGACTGTGAATGGGAAAAAGTAGAACCCATGAACAACGAGTTAGGATAACTTATGAGCAGCAACATTTTCGGCGCAGGAGGGAATGATGGACTTAAATTATTCCATAGAGAATTGATGCGAGGAAAACAACGAGTTAGACTTAGGATAAATTTCTACTTGAGCCTGCAGACAAATTTCTTGTTGCGATTTTGAACAAACCCTTCCGGTTGTTCCATGTAAATCTCCTCATCTAAATCTCCATGTAAAAATGCAGTTTTAACATCTAGTTGCTATAATTCTAAATCAAGTAAAGCAACTAATGCTAATAAAATTCGAATTGAAACAATTTTTACAACTGGTGAAAATATCTCATGAAAATCAATGTCTGCTTTCTGAGAAAAACCTTTTGTGACCAGCCTTGCTTTGTACCTGTCCTCTGTATCATCAACACCTCTATTCAATTTGTAAACCCATTTACATCCCACAGTTTTTCTGTCTTTAGGAAGTTCTACCAGATCCCATGTGGCGTTCTTGACTAATGCCATCATCTCGTCCTTCATAGCTTCTTTCCACTTTTCACTGTTAGAACCTTCTACAGCTTCCTGATAGCATAAATGTTCATCATCATTAGCGGTTAAAGCAATTGAAGTAACATAATCATCATACCGCTTAGGAGGACGTTTGATTCTTGTGGACCTCCTTAAAGACGTTTCTGGTACTTCCACAATTTGTTGATTATTATCTGTAGGAACTTCTTCATGATCTGCATCTGAAACATGTTCATGATCATCTGAAACTTGTTCATGATCTGCATCTGAAACTTGTTCAGCTTGACTATCATCAGTGTTTGAACTGGTTTCAAACTGAATGTGTTGAAGCTTAGATACGTTATCCTATTTTAATTTATCATTTACATCTGGATTTTCAAGTGAAGATTCATTAAATTTAACATCTTTGTTAATGATGATCTTGTGAGTAGTAGGATCCCACAATCTGTATCCCTTAGTCCCATCACCATATCCAACAAAGATATATCTTTTTGATTTAGGATCTAATTTAGAGCGCTCATGTTTCGGAACTAGAGCATATGCATCACAACCAAAAACTTTAAGTTTAGAATAATCACAAGGATGGCATTTCCATACCTCTTGAGGAAGTTTGCATCCTATTGCAGTTGATGGTGATCGATTTATCAAATAGCAAGCTGTAGAAACCGCTTTTGTCCATAATTCCTGCTATAAATTGGCATTACTAAGCATACTTCTTGCTCTCTCTAAAAGAGTCATGTTCTTGCATTCAGCAACTCCATTTTGCTGAGGAGAATACACAGTGGTTTTATGTCTTTCGATCCTAGCGTCCTTGCAATAATTATCAAATTCCTTTGACGTAAACTCACCGCCATTGTCAGTTCTTAAACATTTAATGGTTCTTCCAGTGATGTTTTCAACTAATGCTCTAAACTGTTTGAAAACTGTGAATACATCAGACTTCTTCTTTAACATGTAGACCCACACTTTTCTAGAGAAATCATCAATAAAAGATACAAAATATGACGATCCTCCATATGAGGTTGTGGGAGATGGACCCCAAACATCAGAATGGATATAATCAAGGATTCTCTTACTAGTATGTTTTCCAGTTTTAAAATTCTACTTGCTTTGTTTCCCAAATAGACAATGTTTGCAGAAATCTAACTTAACAGACTTCAAATTAGGAAGTAACTTACGATCAGATAAAATCTTTAAACCTCTTTTGCTCATATGGCCCAACCTTTGATGCCATAAACGAATAGAATTACTGTCGTTTTCAGATACTATAGAAACATGATCTGACTTTGTTCTTCCTTCTAACTGAAAAAGATTTCCAACCTTCTTTGCTTTCATTACTAGTAAAATTCCTTTATAAAATTTCATTACTCCACCTTGAATAAAAGTTTTATATCCATTAGTGTATAGTACTCCTAGTGAAATGAGGTTTTTTCTTAGTTCAGGTACATGTGTTACATCAGTTAGAATTTTATTTGTCCCATCAAACATTTTAAGCTGGATGCCTCCAATTCCCACAATGTTACATGTGACATCATTTCCCATGTAAACTACTCCATCATTGATTGATTTATAAGTTTTAAACCATTCTCTATGAATGCACATGTGATTTGATGCACTAGAATCTAACAGCCAACGTTGATCATGATTAGACAAACTAACTGATAACACTTCATCACTCATACCTGAAATGGATGTCGAACCTGTATCTGTTGTGTTTGCTTCTTTCTTCTCTGTCGAAGAGTCTTCTTTGGATGTTTGTTGTCTCTTCCAACAGTCCTTCAAATGACCCGATTTGCCACAAAACCAGCACTTTACCTTACTCTTCTTCCCTTTCGATTTTGAACGCGATTTGTTTTGTTTACTGAAGCGTCTTTCTTTAGAACTACCTCTGACCATCATTGCTTCTGATGTACAGGTTTTTGAATTTGACCTCTTCTTTGTCCAACAACATCATCAAATTCAAGGGTTTCTGATGAACTAAGACTTATAGAAGTAACAAAATGATCCCATGACTTGGGCAACGAGCATAATAAAGTTATAGCTTTATCTTCTGATCCAAATTTTACTTCTATACTTTCTAACTGCACCAGGAGAGTATTAAAGGTATTCAAATGATCAGTAATAGATGTACCTTCCTTCATGTGCAAACTGTATAACTGTCGCTTCAGAAGAATCCTATTGGTTAAGGATTTTGTCATGTACAGCTTTTCAAGCTTTGTCCACAAACCAGCAACAGTTTTCTCTGACATGATGTTAAACAAAACATCATCCGCCAAACACAGTCGAATGCCGCTCAGTGCTCTTTCAGCCAAGTCACTCCATTCATCATCTGTCATGGTGTAAGGCTGTTTGGCTTTTCCCAACAATGCCTTCGCCACGCCTTGTTGCACGAGTAGATCATACATCTTCACTTTCCAGATCTCGAAGTTGTTTTTGCCATTGAACTTCTCAATCTCAAATCGAGCACTTTGAGTTTTTTCCATGTTGTGTCACAAAAAATCTCAAATTGAAACTTTTAATAAGTGAAGTTTTTATTTAAAAAAACTGCCTTTGCCTTATAATATAATGCCTTTACCTTATAATCCTATAACACCCAATCATGCTCTCATAAAGACCCTTTCCCAAGTCTTAATAACAGACTTTCATTCAACCCCATTTTCCATATTCTGATATGCTCTTAATATTGTATTTTAAGATCAAAACAATGTACCCATACTTACCATTCTCCATGCATTCATTCCAGCGCTGCACCATCTGCGCTCTGCCAGTTTTTATATACGTTGGCCAAAAGCCATTCCTCATCGACTCCACAATATTCGATACAAGGATGGCTTGCCTCACGTTCTCCAATGACAGACTTTCTTGTCATTCCACTTTCCAAACATTTGGACGTTCTCCCTGTGGAGTTAACCTCATCTCTACAGCTGATTCAGTTTGCTCAGCACTTTTTTCTGCATTCTGTTCAATCGACTGCTCTCGATCACTGTTAAACCTTCTCACGTTTCTACAATTGAATCATCGACCTACCATTCATGATTGATGCTTCAAATATCCATTTAAACTTATGGCAATCGCTGTGGGTATTACATTTCAATTGTGCGCTGTCTGCAAATCTTCAGAAAGTCGACATTATTTAAACAATATCGTTCTACAGAGTTTTGTCTACTACAATTAATAACATCGATTCTTTCAACTTATGTGCAGAGTCACATCATAAAGGTTATTAAAAAAAAACGTATTCATACAAATCGAATTCAGGTCTACACAACCATTCACAATTCGATTCATGCACAGACTTGTACATGTTTGTTTTAGTGCCAGCGCTCCTGACTTATACAATCTACCATCGTGCCGCCCTTACACTGCACATAGACCTGCAAATCAACACCATTCTATTCCAATCTTCTTCACGCAGAACAATTACACAGAAAAACCTTCAATCGACCGCTACATGTTGCATCCAACATACAAAACCCACATAGCATGTCAAATCATACCTAAAACGCTCTGATACCAAGTGTTGGAGTTAACACAGCAGAAATTTAAAAAACACAAATAAGACACACAACATTCAATCATGGAAAAACACAGATTTTAACGTGGTTCACCCAACCAATCTGGGCTACATCCACCAAACAGAGGCATCGACAATCTTATTATTCAACAAGAGATTACAACACATAATTCCTCACACCCTCTCAGCTCAAATATCCTCTACGGGCTTACATTTTATCGCTGGGAGTAGAAAACTGAATCATAAATTCTCTCACAACAAATATAGGATGCAATAACTCCTCCTTAGGAATAACTGGAGCTAACTTAGCAACAAATCCTATTGTTGTCACATTCATGAGATTTTTTCCAAAATTAATTAACAAAAAATCTTAACACTGAGCAGCAGTATTTTGGCGCAACTCTAAATTTCCCGCTCACTTGACTGATTTTGAAATTTGGTGGGTAAGTAACCGAGTTTGAAATAAGGTGGGAAAGTGGCGTTCAATGCTACGTACATTTATTGCATCAATTACAGGTTCCGCCTGTTCGGAAAAATGGAGCCATAAAAAACATGGAGTAACATGCATGCTCAGCTCGTCACATCTTAGATGCGCCTCCGGATGCATAGCATGATTTTATGTATGGTGGATGGCCTCTATTTATTTCGTAGAATGGTTAGCATGGCATCCAGTACTATCAGATACTATCTTAGAGGCATTAAATATCGAATAGCATAGGAAATATTGCTTGCCCTTGGGTTGGTAGTATTGCATACTGTGATGATCATATTATTCTCCTAGGGTGGTGTTCCTTTTTTTAACATTTTCTTGCTCTTGGAATTTTAGCTCTTGAGGTTCGACTTCGTAGTGCTTTTATTTCTGGGGTATGATATTCTCTTTTGCCGGTGACCTTGATCTCCTACATTCCCTCTTTTCTATTTTGGGTAAGGGGTCATTCTTTTTTCCGGTTTAATAACGATCTTGGCTAGATTTGGCCATTTAATTCTCCTTGTTTTTCGCATCCATTCATATTGACTTTGGATCAATGTCTCTCTAGACATGTGGTTGTCAGGTGGTGACTCTATTGAGCCAGAGGCCCTCATCCAAGCCACGTTGGCTGCTGAGGCGGAATATGTGTAAGACTGGGGTTGCGGTATGTCCTGGTAAGTCCATTATTTCAAGGACATGTTCGCTGCATGAGGTGGACATAGGGCATCTGCATCTGACACCTTTGGCCCGGTGTAGTCACAGGCATAATTCGAAGGCGACGAAAACTTGTTTGAAGACCAAACTGCTCAGTTTTAGACATGATGCCTTTTCGAATAGAGTGGCGAGTTTGCAGAAACATGCTCTGTTGGGGCCATGGATGTTTGTGGAGATGTTGGAATCCGAGATGCAGGCATGGATTAAATTCAATTGGCTTCCCACCCTGAAGTATTCTCCTAAAGTTAGTCTCCTCATGAATTCATTGTTTGGGATCCATTTTCTCCACGAGGATGATGCGACTCGCATCCTAAAGGCTCCTTCGGTTCTCAGGAATTTTTTACAGCTCCATAGGTTGTATATCGACTTTAACCCTCTCTCAGACCCCAAGCTCAAAGTATGTTTGGTTCAAGCTCCTTGGTTTGTCGATTGAATACTGGACACGTAGGGTTTCGATGAAAATTGGTAATTCCATTAGATGATTCATATATATGGATGCTAATATTTTTGGGGCCAGGGACAAACACATCGCCTGGATATTGGTTGGAGTGAATTTCTCGGGTAGCTTTCTGGAGAATATCAAATTGGAGTGGTGTTTTACTAGAATTAGGCAGCAAATCGATTACTGGGAGGTCGCTTTTCGCCTTTGTCACCACACTGGTCATCTTATGGTTCGATGCCCACGGAACTAGGCATCGGTCCGGTGGTCTACTCTGGAATCTGGTTCATGGTCACCGCGCAGTACCTCTATCTCTTGTGATTCCGCATTAGAAGGTGGCCCTTTGGATCACATTCCTTCTTCATCCTCTCTGTCCCCTTCTCCCGGGGCTGACCTGGTTATCCTTGTTGATGTGGTTACTAGAGCTTCTTTTCTTCCCAAGGTGCATGACTCTTGTGATTTGATGGCTTCTTATGAACCTATTCCCTTTGACACGCCTAGGAATCCTGTGCCTCTCTTGATCACTAAACCTGCTGCTCATCTTCCTTCTTCGATTGTTACATCATCCATCACCCATGTATTATCCTTGGGTGCACTTCAGCGTTATATGCCTCCCTTAACAACCGAAGATACTTCAGATCGGGTTCCTCTAGGTTCCCTTGATCCCTCATTGGCTCCTCAAATTTGGGGCATTTCCCTTCCTATTCATCTCTCATTCAAAAGGTTTCCCATGCAGATGTATGTCTGATTGATTTTTCCTTGCACAACTCTATGGGTAGCAACATTGATATCCTCATGAGAAATCAAACCATGGATCTAGAAGTGCTTTCCATTCATAAGGTGAATGCTGCTCACAGGTCACCTGTCATTAGCCCTGTATCCATGCTCAATATTATCGTACATCGAAAAGGTGGTCACCTGTCATTAGCCCTGTATCCATGCTCAATATTATCGTACATCGAAAAGGTGGTAGAGGGAGTCGACATTTTCGTGGGAACCCCTCTGCTAAATCCCTGACTGTTGCACTATATGGTGTCCTTCGGAACATCCTTGTTATTTTTGTTGTTGATTCTCAGGCCCTTAGAGACTTTGTGCCCACGATTGGGGGTGTCTAGATGAAACTTTTATCTTTCAACATCATGGGTTTGGGGGATCCCTCTAAAATATCCTCGCTAATTTTTTTTTCGACTCTATTAAGCCTATTTTGATCTTCATACCGAAAACTATGGCCTCTAAGGAGAGGGCCATAGAATATTTTTGGCCTCTAAGGAGAGAGCCATTGCATATTTTTAGTCCATTCGTCCGAGTTGGTTTCTTGTCGCCACTGGTTCTTGTGGTTTATCACGTGGTATGGTGGTTTTTTGGAATCCACATTAGGTGAGGGTTATAGCGTTTAAATGTTTTGTAGGTATTCTTCTTATTGGTTTCATCAAGGTTTATTCATCTCAGCTTCATTTCCTTAATCTATATGCACCCTGTCGAGAGCGATGAGCTTTTTGGGACAAGATGGAAGACTATAGCATTTTGAAGATAGAGTCTCTTTTCATTGATGATGACTTCAATGCTACGCTTTCTTGTCGAGAAGTTGGGGTCCTCACAACCGACCCGACCCCCTTGGCCCTTTCCTCAATAGGTTGTTTGAGGACAATTCCTTATGTGATGTGAGGGTGTTTCCTTTGGTTCCTACCTGGAAATGGTAGACCAAGCTCTAATCATATTGGCAAGATGCTCAACAAATTTTTGGTTCATCTAAAGGCCTTGGATTTATTTGGAAATTGTAGATTTTGGGTGGAGTAGACCAAAATATCAAATCATTTGCCAATCATTTTACCATGGAGAGGGGAGGCTTCTCGAAGGGGTATTCCTATCAAGTTCAATAGGATGTGGTTGCAGGAGGATACATTCATCTCTCTTGTGAGGGATAATTGGCCCACTAGTGCCTGTTTGGATAATGTCTCAACGATGGACTTGATATTGCAAAAACTAAATTCTCTGAAGGGGGTAGTTCGTAGATGGGAACAAAATCAGAAGCGTAAAATGAAAAGGGACTTGGATCTATTAGCAGCAAAGATGGATATCCTTGGCTTTCACATGGACCCTGACTCCCCCTCCGAGTCGCATTTGAATAAAATGAGGAGTTGGAACTTGAAAAAAGGGGCATCTTTAACTTTCAGGAGGCCACTTGGTGTCTTAAAATCTAAGCAATATGGAATCAAGAGGGTGACCGTAACACTAAGTTCTTCCATCACTTTGCAAATCCTGGGTAGAAAAAAAATTCAATATGGGAGATGGAAAGGAAGGAGGGGGATCAGGTCCACTCAACTGGTGACATTCAGGAGGACACTGTCAAATTATTCAAAAACTTATACTCGGATTATACTGGGGTGTGTTGACACCTAATCCTCACGATTGGGTGAATTTATGTAAATAGTTAAATTAGGAATGTGAACAGTCATCAGGAGATGAACTGAGCAGTCACACCCTTTTGTATATAACAATAGCCTACCTAATGAAATAAATCGAATCAGTTTTACTGCCTATTGGAGAGTTATTTCCTGGCCTGACATGGTATCAGAGCCATCTCTCAAAATAAGTTGTAACTCCCTTCATTTTTGCTACTGTGGGCTGTATGCTGGTCTGAGCACTGTCCACTGAGTGTTGTTCTATGTCGTTCTGACCTGAGCAATGTTCTAACGCCTCTGTCCTCATTGCCTCTGTCCTCTGCATTTTTTTTTCTTCAGTGAATTGGTATGCGTTTAACTGTATTATTGTATGCACACTGTCCTTTGTCCTCTATGATGACGCGTTTAACTGTATTGTGTTTTACTGCATTATTGTATGCGTTGAATTGAAATGAAAATCGTGTTGGATTGACTGTATATTCCACCAATTAAACACTGTTGGATTGGCTGTGTACTCCGAGGGGGATGACTTGCGGCCTAATTTGGAGAAGTTTGGGCCACGCTTTCTCAAGATTCTTGTTCTGCAGATACCGCCTCTCCAAACCATGCAATAACACCTCTCTAAACCACGCTATCCTGTCATATTGTATGAACATTATCATATGGTAATGATATCGAATGGTAGCGGAAGCGTGATGAGCCCAAGCGTTGATGAGCTAAGACATTGTACCCCTGCCCGAAGTGACTGTGAATGGTGTGTTAAAAAGTTGTATTCGTGTTGCGCTGGATTCAAAATCAGTGGTCTCAGCGGAATGGTAATAGAATGGTGTGTGCGCAGCGGAATGGTGTGTGCGCTCTGGTCGCAGCGGAATAAGTTTTGAATGCTACCTGATTTTGTTTAGTTACCAGCGCGTTTTTAAATTACTGCTGTGAAAATCTCATAAGTTTTGAACGCTGGTTATAAAAGTGTTGAATGTTGCTGACATATGCTTTGAATATTTCAAATAAATACGTTTTGAAGCTGTTGTTTTTTAAATAAGTTCGAATGAGGTCTGACATGGTATGGTGAATGGTTTCAAATACATTTTGAATAGTTCGAATTCCATTTGCTGCTTTGAATAGTTCAAATTTCAAATACGTTTTGAGCGCTGCCCTCCATATAACTTGGTGCACCCATACCTCCATACATGGTGCCATTCATATGTTTGATGCTTTGTCGAGGTTGACCGCTGTAAATTACAGTTCAAAGAATGCGCATGACCATGGTATTTATAGGTGAAGTTTTATGAGATTTATATAAGATTTATAAGGTGAAGTTTTATGAGAGTTATATGATGGACTTATATGAAACTTATATGAGGTTTATGTGAGGTGAATTTATACAATGATGGATTTATATGGGTCATATTATGGATTTGAAATCTTTTGAGAATGCCTTTTTGAGTACATTGGCAGAAGTATTCTTTTCTATCAGCAAAAGTTTTTTTTACAGAATGCATTCAATCATCTCCATGGTAGGAATAGTTCTCTCACTGGCAAGGAGAACTACCCTGAATGGTCCCGGATGATAAAACACACCCTCATCTTCAATGAGTTGTGGAAAGGAGTGTGTGTCGGAGAAGGAGACAATGACCCAGTACAGCCTACCTCAGACAAAGAGCTCGTCATTTGGAAAAACAAGAACAACAAAGCTTATGCATTAATCACAGCATCTGTAAATGAAGAGGTGAGTCGCCATATTTCGTCATATTCAACTACCTTTGAAGCCTTACAAAAGCTTAAAGAACTCTACGACTCACATTCTGCACTTGAATTTGTTCAACTCATGATTAAACTCTTCACTCTTGAACTGCAAAAT